>VALG01003430.1:4461-22917 GCA_009835305.1 Ipomoea purpurea | reverse complement strand
GACATCTTCACCAAACCACTCCCAGCACCGAGGTTTGCTGCTTTATGAGACAAGCTCAATGTTGTCTCCTTACAACCTTGTGCTTGAGGGGGTGTGTTAGTCTATCCTATATTATTATTATTATTTCTATATTGTATAGTTTGTATTTAGTGGTGATAGATTAGTTGACTTAGTCTTTCTATTAGTTAGGATTAGTTAGAGTTTTATTCCTCGATATACTCTGTAATCCTATCTTCAGTTGCAATCTATCTGAGGTAATTTCTCTAATCTGTAGAATGCCTTAGTTGATTTCTGCAGTGATTTGGGCAGAGTGACTCCCACTTGTCTCAAGTACAATATGATGGTGTATATTTTGTCAAGATAATGACACTCCTTGAGTAGTGGGAGGACCTTACTTATATAGCCTATCTAACCATCAATATAGGCTTTGTAACAGTTGTAACGGTAACCGTTACAATTGTTACCATTAGCATTCTTTAATGGCCATTAAGGTCATAATCAATCTTGCACCACTACCTGAAAATGTTACAATCACTAGTACCAAAAACATCAATAAAATCGAATAATATGCGTCCAAAAGTTTAAACTTTGGACGGGTAATGTGGGAGGCGGTAGCGTTTTTGTAATTAAAATGCCACTATATAATTAATTTTTTTTTAATAAAACATTGGGAGTCCAAAGTTTACTAAACTTTGGACGCCCAATGTAAAGCCTTATATGTTGAACACTAATAGGCATCCAAAGCGCATATACTTTGGACGCTTATAATATACGGGCTTGTATAATATGCGTCCAAAGTTTCAAACTTTGGACGCGTATTGTGTTTTGTTTTCAGATCAAAACCCATCCCAAACCACCCTTCATTTTCACCCACTCCAAACCACCCAATGCAATACCCACACTGCCGCCGCCGCTCTCCAATCTTCCAGTCGTTCGTCGTCTCCATAGCCGCCACTGCTGCCGATTTCCATCTCCCCGTCCCTGTCGTGTTACAACCGTCGCTCGACATCTCTACAGCATCCTCTGGCACTCCTCCATCGCCGCCGGTCTCCAGCGCCGTCACCTCTGCCACCGAACTCCAGCCCAATCGCCGCTACACCAGTCCACACCATCCCTGCCGCACCGGCGATCTCCAGCCCAGCCGTCGTCACAATACCTGTAAGTTCGTATTTTTTTAATTGTTTAATTTAATTTTATTTATTTTATAAATTTCTCATATATTTTAAAAATTTTATTGTTTATTTTAGTTTAGAATTATTGTGTGTTATTGTATATGTTATGCATTATTGTGATATATAGTTAATAAAAATAAATTTTATATATATATATATATATATATATATATATATATATATATATATATATAATATATATATATATATATATATATAATATATATATATATATATATATAATAATATATTTGTTATTGTGTGATAGAAAGTGTTGAATAATATATTGTAAAATGTTTTTTGTTTATTTTAGTTTAGATTAATTGTGTATTATTGTATATGTTAGGCATTGTTTGTGATATATAGTTTAATAAAATAAATTGTGTGATGTTTATTATGTGTGTGTGTGTGTGGTGTGTGTGTGTGTCTGTCCGCGTGTGTATGTGTGTGTATGGTCTCTCATTCCTAAACTAACAATGTTAATGTTGTAGGTACCAAATGGATCTTTCGCAACAAAACCGATGCAGCTGGCAACATCGCTAGAAATAAAGCGCGGCTTGTAGCCCAAGGCTACTCCCAAATTGAAGGAATCGACTACAACAAAACGTTTGCCCAGTTGCACGGCTAGAATCAATACGACTCCTTCTATAAGTTGTTTGTGCCTTAAAATTCAAGCTATTTCAGATGGACGTTAAAACTGCCTTCTTGAACGGTTATCTCTCGGAAGATATATATGTTGCCCAACCTAAAGGGTTTGTAGACCCACACCATCCAGACTATGTTTATAAATTACAAAAAGCTCTCTATAGCTTAAAACATGCCCCAAGAGCCTGGTATGAGAGACTTACTCAATATCTTCTTCAGAACAACTACAAAAGAGGAGGATCAGACAAAACGTTATTTATAAAACGATCAGGTAAACACATAACAATTGCTCAAGTGTATGTTGATGATATTGTTTTTGGATCCACACAACCAGGAGAGACAGACCAGCTAATCAAGGTAATGCAGCAAGAGTTTGAAATGAGCATGATAAGCCAACTAACCTATTTTCTTGGATTACAAGTAAGTCAAACTAAAGAAGGGATTTTTTTTCACAAGAAAAATATGCAAAAAATCTTCTATCAAAATTTGGGCTTGAATCTGCAAAAGATGCTCGTACTCCTATCTCCACGACTACAAAATTGTTCAAAGATGAAAAAGGAACGTCTGTAGACTCTACTATGTACAGAAGTATGATAGGCAGTCTACTGTACTTAACAGCCAGTCGACCAGATATTATGGTAAGTGTCAGGATGTGTGCACACTATCAAGCCGATCCAAAAGAATCACACTTAAAGGCAGTAAAGCGTATTATAAAATACGTTAAAGGTACGATAAATTATGGTATTTGGTACTGGAACGATACTAATCTGAATCTTGTAGGATACAGTGATGCTGACTGGGCAGGAAACGCTGACGATTGAAAAAGTACATCAGGCGGATGTTTCTTTATTGGAAAAAATCTAGTCGCCTGGCTAAGTAAAAAGCAGAACTCGATCTCACTCAGCACAGCAGGAGCTGAGTATATAGCGGCGGGTAGTTGTTGTACACAATTACTCTGGATGCGTAAGATGTTAATAAACTATGGTATAGAACAACATAGTATGACATTGTTCTCTGACAACACCAGCGCAATCAACATCTCTAAAAATCCAGTCCAACACTCCAGGACGAAACACATAGACATTCGACACCACTTTATTCGTTTACTAGTTGAAGAGAAAGAAATTATCTTGGAATATACTCCAACAAATAAAAATCTTGCAGACTTATTCACCAAGTCGTTAGATAGATAGAGATTTGAACTACTTAGAGCTGCACTTGGAGTTTGCAATCCCGCGGCTTAATCTACCAAACCAGGTATTACAAATAAATTCTAATTAATCTTTTTACGTTAACATGGCTGTTTGTTTAACTTTGTTGCAGAAGGGCTCATTCGACTACTTAATCCATAAGGTTTTCTTCATTTTTTCCAAACCTCTATCCAAAAAATTAACGTTTCACGCCCTCTTGTTCTCTTACCCGGCTCATGACCTCCCATATTTAATTTCATCCTCAAAATTAAATTATACACTTAGATACTAATTTTATCATCCACAATCCTCTCCTATTATAACTCTACTTACTAGCCTTACAACCTAGTCATCCCTTCCCCTACTTTCACGTCTTTTGAGAACCATCTCTTCACCATCATCCATCAACAACTTCATTAATTGTTTCTTTGGCTCACATACCCATCACCACCGTCACTTTCATTTTCATCATTAGAAGCTTCATTCGAAATCTCTTCAATAATGGAAGAAGACAATCCTTTTGCAATCTTCACCACAAAATCGGAAAGATTGGAGCTCCTTCGACAGATTATTGACGTTGATTCACCCCTCACATCTGATGATACAGATCTAGTGCTTGCCACGGTTAAACTACATGAAAGTCTCCTTGAAGGCCTTTCGGACAAAGAAACTAGATAAATCCAAGCTCTTACCCGGTTCATCTCAGCCGAGCCGTGGACTCTTCAGGCGGATCTACCCAAACCGCCTCCATCACAACAGGAGACGGTGCATGCCTCATTCCCGGAAAATACGATAGTTTCCTCACCTTTAGATGACAATGCTTCTGCCTCTAGAAAGTTAGATTTCAACATTTCTTTGCCAGATCAGTTTGTGTCTACCATTCCCTCTAGTGATATGTGTACCCCTTCCTTTCCTATACAAGGTGATCCATATGATCCTTCTTCACATAAATTGCCTGAAAATCTTGTGCTATTGTCTGATTTTATGCATGATATGACCACACCCTTTCTCCATTCGAAATATTAACCAATTTGTGTCTCCCATGACTTGTGCTGCATTCTCTATTCCCATAACCATTCCAGTCTCATCATCAAAATCAGTAGAGGTTCCCATCCCTGTGTCCACCGCACATGACTTTGTTCCTATAATCTCTGTGCCCTTGGGCAAGGCTTCCAGAAAAGGGAAAGAAAAAATTTCTTTTTCAGGTACCGCCGAGAAAAGAAAAATTGAAGCATTGGATGATGTTGCCTATTTGTCTAATTCAAAGCAACAAAAAAGAGGGTCCACACTACCACCCAGCTGGATGACAAGGTCCAGATCAGTTTCAGAACCTGTACCAAGTCCAGCTCCTGCACAAGCGACTGTTGTTGTCCCTTCTGGCTCAAAGATGAAGAAACCCAAGAAGACATACCATTCGATTTTACTGTCTCCAGCTTTGATGTCTGACTGGAGAGTTCATGCTACTAGGGAATTTATTCTGGAGAAGTCCATCAATGTGGAAGACTTGACAGAAAAATGCAACATTATACCTATCTTGCGAGATCAATGCCTGCTTACCTCACTTGTTCATGTTGGACCGTATTCCACATGGCTCACTGCCGTGTTCTACACAAATTTGTCCTTGGATACTTTTTCGGAGGGGTCACCTCAGTTTCAACAAGTTTTCATCCGGGATAAATGGTATCCGTTAAGTCCAACCGTGATCAATTCCTATTTGGGCATTCCAAATCATCAGGCTGCTCCAGAACCGAGTCCTAATTTCCTAGCCGCTGCTTTAAATCACAACAAAGAAGTCACTTGGCCAAGCACCGGGCTCAAAATCCTAAAGCTCACCACCGTCTACTCAGTTCTTTTACGACTTGCCTCAACAAATTGGATGCCGGTTGTTAGTCATCATCTTGTGTCTGACCAGCTTGCTGCCCTCCTCTACAAGATCAGGAACCGCCTTCCCTTCAACCTTAGGGAAATCATCTTTGGGCATCTCGCGCAATTTGTGAGAAGACGGGATGCTAAGGTACATCTACCGTTTCCTAGTCTAATTTTTGGGATTCTACAGGAACATGGGTTCAAGCCCTACAGAGATGAAGTGGTGACTGCTCATGACTCGGTATATCAATATGATGATCGTTTAACCATAAGGAGCACTATGATGATAGAGCTACACTCATGATCACTCCCGGCGCACAACTGCCACGCCCCCTGTATCTGCCCCTGCCTCATCCGCTGACACTGGTTCAGCTCCAAACCCACATCCTGCGGCAGTGCTCAAGGAACCACAGACGCTCATGGATCGACGTCAAATTGTCCTCACTCTTCAAGCTTCGATCGCTCAGCTTCGTACATCGGTTGATTCTCAACAAATTACTATTGCTGGCTTAGAAAATTTAAGAGATACTCAGTTGGAAGAAATAGCCCGAATAGAGGCCATCTATTCACGAATTCGGTCTAATACTGGCGCTGACACTGGCTCTGTTTCTGAGAGCGATGACTATGAGTCGGGCACCCCCGTCTGCAAGTTAATCCAATCCACTAATATGATGTTCACCGTTTTTGTTTGTCATTTATTTGGCAAAAAGGGGGAGTATTGGAGAAAGGGAGTATGGGAATATTTGGTAAGTTTTTGGTATATTTTGATATGGATGTTAATCTTTGGTTCGGATGCTAGTAATAATTTTGGTATGACTATGACTATGAATATTTTTGGTATGACTTGAGTATGAATGTCTTGGTATATTTGGTATGTTGACTGCATGGTATGAATCGATTTTAATTGGAATGCATATGAAGAAAGGAAAGCTCCAAATTAGGGGGAGTAATTCAAATTACAGTATGGAAAGCGTGACATATATGGTATGTTTGATACAACACATTTCGTGCATGATTCACTATTTGTTAATTGGATGAAGTATGTGAGTCAACATTCAACTAAGGTCCAAAATAAAATCACACACACAAATAAGCTTTGGTCTAGTCCTAAAAGAATTTAATTACACATCTGTTTACTTTATATGTTCAGTACGTATACTATGGGAGTTAATAAAATATTCGGTTCTTTTTCCCAAAGTATAATGATACTATTGTTTTACCAAATAAATTGCCAAAGGGGGAGATTGTAAGTGTACAAATTAGTACATGTTAGATTGGCTAATTTATTAGTTTATTTTATTAGTATGTAATGTTAATTAGTATGAGTTGTAATTAGTATTATTGGGACCAAGCTAAAATGTGTGGTGGAGATTTATCTTTAATGAGTTGGACAAAGAGCAAGTCTGAAGATCTCAAATTAAAGAATATGTGGTTGAGAAGAATTCAAGCCACATGTGAAAGCTACAATCAAGGATTGGAGAAATGGGAATTTCGTACAGTATATAAGGAAGGGAAAACGAAAGAGAAAGTTGCCAATTCTGAAATTCTAATCACATACGCAAGCTTCCTATATCTCTCCTTTAATATTAATTGAGTTATATTTATGATTTAATTCTGGACTTCAAGTCAGTACCTTGGACAGCTGAAGCGCTACACCAAAGATGGTTATGGCGATGCACGGGTTAAGTCTTGAATAGGTGTTTAAGAAGAGTTGTAGTGGTAAAGGCTGTGAGCCATTTGTAGTTACCTCTTGTAATACTCCGTGGTGAACATCTATAATGGATTGGGCAGACGTGGGTGCCCCGCAGACGTAGGAGAAGTGCTCCGAACTGCGTAAAGAATTCTACTGTGTCTTTACTTTATTTATGCTTTCAATTTCGTTTTATTCATTGATTAAATGATTGATTAAACGAAATTCTAGTAACATAAAATCAAGTAGAATCCTTAGTGTTAAATGTGATTTCAAGATACACGGGCATTTTCAAGTGCAAATTTGTTTCAAAAATGTCGAGTGTTTAATCAAATTGTATTAAATTTTTAATTTTCAAATGTTTTTGCTTTCCTAGATTATTATATTAAAAAAACACATTATTACATTATAGGGATGTAGCTCATATGGTAGAGTGCACTCGCTTCACATGCGAGATGTACAGGGATCGATACCTTATTCTCCAATTTCTATATATAATTTGAAAACTTTACATGATTGCAAATTGCAAATTTGTTACAAAAATGTCGAGTGTTGCCATGTAATTTCAAAGCTTAACATGAGTGCAAATTTTTACAAAAATATCCAGCGATGTGTCCTGCAAGCTTTATAAACGGTTCAAAAATGTCGGAGTGCGAAATCAAATTGTACTATTTTGTGAATTAAATGTGGTCAAAAATGTCGAGTGTGAAATCAAATTGTACAATTTGTGTGAATTATAAATGCTTTTTGTTTTCTAAACTATAGATATTTAATAAAGTACTTTACCATTACAGAGAGTAGCTTAGATGGTAGAGTGCTCGGCTTAGCATGTGAGAGAGTTACGGGACTTTCATGCATTTAATTGTCTTTGTTATTTGCAAGTTTTACACTACTGCAAATTTGATTAAAAAATGTCTAGTGTATAATCAAATTGTATAATTTTTTTGTTTTTCAAATGCTTTTTGCTTTATAGAATAAGGATAAATTTATAAAAAAAAAAAAAAAAAAAAAAAAAAACCATTTTTCATTGTGGGGATGTAACTCATATGGTAGAGTGCTTGCTTTGCATACGAGAGGTATGGGGGATCGATACCCCGCATCTCTAATTCTTTTTTAGTCTCCAAACACCACACGCTTCAAATTTGATACGAAAATGTCAAGTTTGGAATAAAATCCTATAGTATTTTAATTTTCAAAGTTGAGTGTCGAATCAATCGCATAATACTCTTATTTTTAAATGCTTTTTCTTTCATAAATTATAGATATTTAATGAAGTAAGTTGCATTATCGGGATGTAGCTCAGATGGTAGAGCGCTAGCTTAGCATGCAAGAGGTACGGGATCGATACCCTGCATCTCCAATTGCTTATATAATTTGAAAACTTTACATGAGGTGTAAATTTGTTACCGAGTGTTGCCTATGTAATTTGAAAGCTTAACATTAATGCAAATTTGTTACAAAAATATCCAGTGTTGCTTATGTAATTTGAAAGCTTAACATGAGTGCAAATTTGTTTTTGGCTTAACATGAGTGCAAATTTGTTTCAAAAACATCTCAAATTCCGATGTGACCTGTAAACTTTATACACGGTTCAAAAATGTCGAGTGTGAAATCAAATCGTACAATTTCGTGAATTATAAATGCTTTTTATTTTCTAAACTAGACATTTAGTAAAGTATTTACCACACGGGGATGTTGCTCAGATGGTAGAGTTCTCGCTTAACATGTGAGAGTTACGGGGACTTCCATCCATTTCCAATTGTTTATTATTTGCAAGACTTAAACTAGTGCAAATTTGTTTCAAAAATGTCGAGTGTTTAATCAAATGGTATAAATTTTTAATTTTCAAATGTTTTTTGCTTTCTAGATTAGAGATATTAAAAAAAAATATTAGTAATTATGGGGATGTAGCTCATATGGTAGAGTGTTCACTTCGCATGCGAGAGGTATGATCGGTAACTCCGCATTTCCAATTGCATATATATAGTAATTTGAAAGCTTTACATGAGTGCAAATTTGATACAAAAATATCTAGTGTTGCCAATGTAATTTCAAGCTTAACACGAGTGCAAATTTGATACGAAAATGTCCATTGTTCCTATTTAATATAAATTTCGATATGTCCTGCAAGCTTATTACACGTTCAAAAATATCAAGTGTGAAATCAATCGTACAATTTTGTGAACTATAAAGTCGTTTTGTTTTGTAAACTATAGATATTTAATAAAGTATTTAACATTACAAAGATGTAGCTTAGATGGTAGAGTGCTCGCTTAGCATGTGAGACTTACGGGGACTTTCTTGCATTTCCAATTGTCTTTGTTATTTGCAAGTTTTACACTAGTGCAAATTTGATACATAAATGTCTAGTGTATAATCAAATTGTATAATTTTTTTGTTGTTCAAATGCTTTTTGCTTTACAGAATATGGATAAATTAAAAAAATAAAAAAAAAAACCATTTTGCATTGTGGGGATGTAGCTCATATGATAGAGCGCTCGCTTTGCATGCGATGGGTATGGGGATCGATACCTCGCATCTCCAATTCTTTTTTAGTCTCCAAACACTACACGCTTCAAATTTGATACGAAAATGTCAAGTTCGGAATAAAATCCTTTAGTATTTTAATTTTCAAAGTTGAGTGTCGAATCAATCGCATAATACTCTTATTTTTAAAAGCTTTTTCTTTTTAACTAATATTAGTAGACATTTAAATGATTGTAAATTGCCATTGTATGGGGATGGTCAAGCCTCAAAAATGGGTAATTGAGCGCTTAGACATTAGCAATCGGTCCGACCACTAGATGAAGAAGTTACGGGGGTCCGACTCTCAGATTTTTCTAATTAATGCACTTTATATAGATTTGCAAAGCTTTACACTTAGTGCAAATTTGTTATCAAAAAATCTGTCGAGTGTTAGATCAAATGGATATGAATTTTAGAATTTCAAATGTTTTTGTTTCTAGATTTAGACGATATTTAAACCAAAAACCATTTATTTATATATGGGGTGGTAGTTTCCATATGGGTTATAACGCTTCTGTACCCTCATCGTCCAATCTGTTATCACTTATATTATATAATTAATTTTGAAAAATGCTTTTACATGATTCGCTACAAATTGATTACTCATCAATTAAATTCGGATGTTTCCTTGAATTTTTCATTCAATACAAATGAAATACCCGAGATGTATAGTTATGTAATTAATTTATCCGATTACTGTCCATGCAAGCTTTAGATTACACGTTCACATATGTCGTAAGTGATGAATTATATATAAATCGTTCATTTTCACCCTAGAAACGTTATTTTGTTTAGAACTATACAATCATAGTTGTTCTATTTGTGAGTATGATTAAATTGCTTTTTTCGTTTTCATAAATGCAATCATACCTTTTAAATAAAAAGTAACTTTGTAAAGATTTGTGATCATTCGATTGGTAGAGTGTTTCTGCTATTTGCTACATTTGAGAAGAGTTGGACAGGGGACTATTCATTCGCATTTCAGATTATGTCTTTGTTTATTATTTGCAAGTTTTAGTCCTCAGTAGGTCAGGCATCTTGATTTTCTCTCTTAGAAAGATAGTCGAGTGTAGATGCTTAATTCTGTTTAATTAATTCAGCTCGACCATATCTTACTGTTTGTATCGGTCTTTCACAATGCTTTTTGCTTTCATGCAGTTAGTCGTTATGAATTTCGCTTTTTTTGTAGGTCAATGAAGCAAATTTTAACGAACCAATCTACTTAGTTGTTTCTATGTAAAGGTTGTGTACTTTTGAACATTATGGGTTTTCTTAGATAGATCCGTTTGTTTTATCAGCTCTCCGCTTGTCGAGGTTTTGGTCGATTTGGGGAGAATTTGGTTGAGTGCTTTGAGGGAATCTCGTAGTTAATTGAATGTGTTTTTATCCTGGGATTCAACTGTTCTTCCGCTTTATTAGTTCTCATCATGTGGCAAGTGTCTGTAAATATACGGACTTTTAAATTTTACTTATTTTGCATACGATTCTGGATTGTCTTTGGTTAGATAGATCGTAATATAAATTTAGCTACTTTTAATGAGTTGCATTATTTATAGATTTCTCTAATTAGAGTTTAGAGTGTAGATGTGTAAGGTAATTTGATATGTATCATCAATTACCACTAACTACGCATACTGTAAGGTTCTTCGTGTTTGGTACTTTTCTATATTTTAGGCAAATGTATTTATATATATTGGTGATTTCGTGGAGAGTGGCTTTCACTATCTAGAAACCATTTTCAGTCAAAATTGAGTAGATATTTCGCTGGCATAAACAACGAGTGCTCTCCCTCTGTATGACTGGATGTTGCGGAATCTGTAACGAAGACTTTATTGTTCTTCTGGGCTCGCTATAGACTGAAGGTGTATAGTAGGTAAGAGTGAGTCGTTCACATTCATTCTTCCTTCATTCTATTTCTCTGATTCTTTCCGGTTTGTTATGTTGATTGTGAGATGTGTGATGGATTGAGTTCCGTAGTACGTCTAACATTGCTAAGCGAGAACTGCCTTCCTATACTGAGCTTACATCGTCCCGTTAGTGGTTATCATGATGGACTTTAAGGTTGAGTGTGATGTCTAGGTATTATGTGTCTAAAAAATCGCTAGAAAGACTACATAGTAAGAATGCATTTGAAGCAGTACACATTATGAGATTATATTCGATAATCTCAACTGTCGGAAGAGGAAATTTTAGTCAATATTAGAGGACTGATGCATTAATGTTTGCTTGATCCGTTATTTAGTTTTTGCTGAGATAGACTATGATTAACGTTTTTTTTGTGTATCATTAGATTTGAAGCGTGTTAGTTGTTATTCGGGAAGTGAGCTAAAAAAGTTGAGAGATGCGGCGATAGCTCGCAATTTGATCACTCACGAGTAAACGTACTCACAATAGCAAATGACATGCTAAGGCATAGACTCTCTAACAGCAATAGAGTCTATTTGACTAAATGATAGCCTTAATCCTATCCATACAATGCTTTAATGTTTTTTATTTTTATAAAAATAAATAAAATTTATTAATTACACGTGCAGTCCTCGTTAAAAGAATGTCAGGAAAACAATTTGAAAAAAAATACATTAGTTGATATGATTGTGGGGAGATTGGTATTGCTATTTACCTAATTGTTTTATGTGAGATATATCATGGCAGGTCCTTTGAGGATAGGAATGATAATGGATAAGTTATTCTGCATCAATGAAGCAGCCCAGGGGTAAGTGTTATACTGTTGGAGATTGCGCGGTTGGCGATAGTGAGAATCTATATCTCAGAGAATCGCAATTGGAGGTCGGATTTCGAAGCTCATGATATACAAGTCGCTCTCGCCCCGTACATCGTCATAGTGCACAAAGCGAAGCAGACCTACTTGTGGTGTTAGTGGTACAGTTCAAATTTAATACTTTAGATTACCTTTTTGATTTAAAAAAAAATATGTGGTTTAGATGTTGTTCATGAAACACAAATCGCAGGATTATCAGTTCATTAACCATTCAAATGTGAAGAATCGTCAGAATAGTCATGTGAGGAATATTTTTTCTACAAATAGCTCATTATTTGTGCTTGAAATGTGTTATACATCAGCGATGTCAGAGACATAATTCTGTTCACACATTACATTCAAATATATTAGGAGTACCATCGGCTTATGTACTTCATCTGACACTAAAATTTTCAATGAAGTGGACATCGCTATCTCATATAATTGCTTTTCCTGTATATCAAATTGTCTCAAATTCTAGTGTATAAAGTTCTAATATTATTCTTTGAAATTTATTCATAGTTAGTTTATTTGTTAGTAGGTCTAATTATGCGAGATTGAATGTTTCTCTTTCATAGTAATGCGACGCTGCTTTAAGTGAAGTATATAGATGTCGTTTCGATCTCTCCTGTTTTATTGTGAATATGAACTTTTTGTTGAGTTAGTGGCTCAAATCATAGAAGTAGCTAAGAAAAAAGAGTATGAATGTTAAATGGAAAATTATCTATTACCATTGTTGTTTATAACCTGTGTTCGTAGTTTTCTTGATTTCAAACTACAAAATTTGCAATCATTAGTGTAAATATAGCTTGGCGATTAACTAGTAAAATCAGTGAGAAAGAAGGGATAGTTTCCCGAATAACCTGCTTCATATTATATGGTCTATAATGCGGAACGTCATACATAATACTATTTTTTGAGGCTTTAGTCCCATCTAAGTTAATGTCATTTATCCAATCTATTTTACATCAGTAGAAATATTGTCAAATAAACTTTAAGAGAAATTCGGATATATATTTAAAAAGCTTTTTTATTAAGATGGTATTTTTAGCAGTATGTTAATATATTCTCGTTGTGATTATTTTGTATCATCTTCACGTACGGTTGAAATATTGATAGATTATACTAGTAAGGAGTTGGTAGTGATTTTACCATCATTACTTGACATTTGTGTTTCTAAAAATTTTAGTGGACCTTTATTGCTGTTTCATGTATTGGGTTCTATTAAATTTGTTTCGATGAATATAAATTGGCGCTAGGAGGAGTCAGAGTTGTAGAGTGGGTAGCGATATCCCTCCGTACTACCATTTCGCATGCAATATATGTAGCGAGGCGCTACCTTATTTTTTTAGTGAGCCGACTGCCAATCCCCAACCACGATATGTCAACTCAAGTGTATGTATTTTTTTTTTTTATGTTGTATTTTTATGTTTCCATTTTTGTCTTGTAAGAACAAATAGAAGCTTGTAACATACAAAATACATTTATATTGCTCTAAAAAATGTATCTCACATGTTATTGGCATATAATAGAACATCTTAGACATTATTGATATTAGTAACAGGGGAAATATGAAATAAGATAGTAAAGAACTTGCAAAGTAACAATGAAATGGAAATGATTGCATACTGAATAGTCCCCTATAATGCATCACATGGCTAAGCGAGCACTTCATTACCGATTAATGCTTACATCTTGTAATGTTAAATACTTATAAACTGTACAAATAGTTTTACTAAACTTACAAATGATGCCCATTAATATTATTCAATTATTATGTGTCGATTTGTATTTTCATCAATCATGATATTCTTGAAAGTAGTAATAAATTAATGCTATGTTAGGAACTTCATTAATAGATTGAATATACCTATTTATATTTAAAAATATTGCGCAAACATAGATGGCAAATATTTATATTCAAATTATTCGCACTCGTAGTGTAAGACATTGGTATAATTAATTTGTTCATATATTAAAACATAGATAACTTGTTTGTTATCAAATTTGCACTCATGTAGCTTTCAACATTAATCACATAGTTAATATATGCAATTGGATTGATTGCGGAGAGTACCCGATCCCTATACCCTTCTCGCATTGCTGAGTGAACACTCTACATAAATGAGGATACAGATTCCCATAATGTACTAAATTTTTTTTAAATATCTCTAATGCTAGAAAGCAATAAAAAATTTGAATAATATTAAAATTTCATACCATTTGATATTTAATACAGCTCGAACCATATTTGAAACAAATTTGCACTAGTTTAAGTGCTGCAGAATAATCATTAATTAATTAGTTGGAAGATTGATGAAGTCCCCTAACTCCTCACACCGGTAAGCTGAGAACTCGTAACCATCTGAGCAACATCCCCGTTGTGGTAAATACTTTACGCATAAAGTGTCTAGTTTAGAAAAAAAACAGCATTATAATTCACGAAATGGTACGATTTGATTTCACCACTCGGACTTTTGAACGGTGTATAAAGTTTAACATCACATCGAATTGAGATGTTTTTGAAATCAAATTTGCACTTCAGTGGCCAAAAGAAGAGTTCCTCAGTGTGTGAAGCTTGTGCGAAGAGATCAGAAGCAGACGACTGGGATATTTTTTTTGTGAGCAAATTCTTTAATGTTAAGTTTCCCAAAATTTTTAATACAAGGCATAAAAAATCAGGTTAATCAAATTTAACACTACATGTATAATTTAGCATGTGATAGGTGACAATTGGAGATTGCAAGAGGTATCGATCCGTACCTCTTTGCATCTAAGCTAACACTTCTACCATCTGAGCAATATCATCAATCCGATAATGCAACTCTTACTCATTTAAAAGTTATTCTATTAATTTATGAAAGAAAAAGCATTAAAAATAAGAGATATTATTGCGATTGATTCGACACTCAACTTTGAAAATAAATATACTATAGGATTTTATTCCAAAAACTTGACATTTTCGTATCAAATTTGAACGACGTGTAGGTGTTTGGAGACTACAAAAGGGAATTAAGAGATCGGGTATCAGATCCCACATACCTCTCGTATGGCAATAGCTTATAGCACATCTACCAATGAGATTACTTAACCCTCATCAATAGAAAAATGGGTTTTTTTTTTTTTTAATTTTTTTTGTATTATTTGTAAAAATGTTATCTTAATTATCTATAAAGCACAATTAATCATTTAAAAACGCAAAAAAAATTAACAATTCGATTATACATAAGACATTTTTTAATGACAATTTGCAAGACATAGTGGAAGTGTAAGGAACATACTTGCATTAATAATCAAAGACCAATTGGGAAATGTCCATGAAAAAGTCCCAGTAAACTCTCACAATGGCTAAGCGAGATCTATCCATCATAAGGCAACATACCATCATCTGTATATGGTAAATACTTTTTAAAAATCTATTATTTAGAAAACAAAAAGATTATAGATCACAATTGATCATTTATATTGTGTGTTCATACATCTCGGACATTTATTTTCCACATAAACTAGACTAATAATTAATTCACAAGAAAATACTACTGTACAATATTGATTTCGCACCTCGACGTGTATTTAGAACTCGGTTTTTCGTATATGCTTGCAGGAACTCGGCTTGGAATATTTTTGTAAGACAAATTTGCATCTCATTGTTAACTCTTTTGATGTAAAATATTATATACGGTAAGATCAAGACTAAATACAACTCAACATTTTGTAAAAGCAAATTAGTGCAAATTTGGCGATGATCATGGTAATAGTTTCAAAGTGATTTACGACTTGTCAGAATGATCGGTAACATATATACGGCGTGAAATTAGGAGATGTGTAACAGAGGTACCTCTGGTGCGAGTTGTACTCGCATCCCTGTACACTCTTGCATGTGGAAGCGAGTGAACATTTACTGGGTATGCTTTTACAATTATTGTAGCTACATCACCAGTATAACTAATAAATGTAGTTTCTTCATTATATATATTAATAATCTTAGAGAACAAAAAAAATTTGGAAAATAAAATATATATACAATTTGATTAAACCTCGAATTTTTGAAACAATTTGCACAATTGGAAACATAATGCAGATGGTATCGTGAACTAGAATCGCGGGAATTTAATCAACCACTTAGATTCTACTTATTTTATGTTACGAGTGTCAATTCGTGTTAATTCAAATCAATTTAAATCAATGAATAGAAAAGCCCGAAATTGAAGCATAAATAAAGTAAAGCAGTAGGAATTCTTACGCAGTTCGGAGACTTCTCCTAAATCCGGAACCTGCGGTGGCATAATCCTAATAAGCTGGTCCATCCTCAGAATTTATACGATGTTCACCACGGTCAGTCAACATTACAACAGAGTAATACAAATGGCTCACAGCCGCTTTTACCAACTACAGACTCTTCTTGAATAGCACTCTATTCGGAAGTAACCAAGCATATAACCGTGACCAGCACATTAACTCATCTTTAGGATGTAGCGCTTCAGCGTTCACAGGTACTTGTACTTAAGTCCCAGCAAACTTCAAACTATAACGATGATATAGAAAAGATTAATATTTAAAGGAAGAGATCATAATAGGAAAGCTTGTTATGTGATATAGAACTTTCAGAAAATTGGAACTTCTCTGTCTTTCGTGTGCGGGCGGTTATATACTGTAGAAATTCCCATTTCTCCTAACCTGTCATTGTAGCTTTACATGTGGCTTGAAATTCTTACGTAAATAGAACTGAACTACCTATCTCAATTTGTAATTATTATTATAATTGATATCTTAGAACTTTCGACTATTTGTCCATACATGATATAAGAGAGATGAATTCTACAAACAACTATTCAATTATCATGGAAGCTTTAGGTCAATAGGATAATTATCCCAATACAATAAATAATGCACCCTCCCCTCACCCACACTCTCCACACCCCTCCGAATAATAAAAAGTGAGCCAATCTGATATAATGTACTTAATTTGTAACACATTACAAATCATGCTCCCCGTATGTTGCGTTAATTTATTATGGTCAGAAATCGTCATTATTCTATTATATCATTATATCTTTGCGTTTTTGTGGAAGTAAGACGACTGAATATTTTATAAACTGCCCTATATTGATACTATACTGAAATCATATATAAATAGTAAGTGTGTGTGAGTGTGAGAGTGTGTGTGAGTGAGTAAAGTGGTAATGTTGTTGATGTGTTATGTTTTATGCTCCTGACTTAAGTTGAGTGGTGATTTACATACTTCGAAGTGTGTGAGCTTAACTGCTAATCATCTAAACAAGGTTCCAATTTAGTTTATTTGTATGCAATATTCACCTAATAGTCCGCTGCATGTGAATTCACGCTTTCAATACCGTGTATGATATGTGAATTTATTCCCGCCTATTTAGATTTACGTGTCGAGCGATTTAAAAATGGCTCTATGTAATATATTCAATCGGACGAGCTCAGTTCTTCTATTTTCTTTTCTATCTTCGCTAGGTGCACATCAGTACTAAAATCCTCTATACCAACGGATCAATTCATACGAGGTATACCAGTGCAATGTTGCGCCATGAGAGATCTTAGTGTGTGAGCGCAAGATGGTATTAGAAAGTAACGATTCGTATGGATGAGATTTATAACATAATTTACCATTTATCATATGTTCGGATAATCATACACAAAATATCATTACAAATTATTGACCAGTACTCACCGCTCTATCTCCTTGTGTCGTATAACCCCACTTTTTATGTACAATAATGTATATATACTATCACCATAAATAGACGGTTGGGGAACTGTTAGATGTTATTTATGATAGGACTATGGGTACTTAACTTGCATAGCGTGACATTTCTTTTTGGATGACCCGACTCATAGTCATCGCTTTAAAAGTTACAGTCGATGCTCCGAATGTATTGTGCAATTTCAGCAGGCACAGATAATTTTTATGGGAAATCGTTGGTATTATAAGATGGGATTCTATTCGTTATTCGGGCTTTATTTTTTAAATGGGTAAAGATTATTTATTAAATTTTTAATGCCATAGCAATTAGTAATTTTTGTGAATTCATCGAATGTATGATAAGCTAGACGGGATTATTCGATAAGCGATGTGATATGGAGAGTGAGACAATTTGATCGTGTATCTAATTGTTATTTCAAGTACAATTATGTAGTCTAATATACGTATGTAAATTGAGCGTCAATTGTGGCTCTACTGCGGATGAGTCCTTAATAAGGCACGCAAGGATGTGTTGGTTTGCGAGCCGGAACACTAGGGGTGCAAGGGAATGTATCAAAGACGGCAGAGAAAGAATACAGGAGAGAGGCGTGGCTAGTTGATAAAAGCGACGTGTTATCTGTGCGCAGGAAAGTGATGCTATGAGTGGTAGCTCTGAGTATTTAAATTGCTGCCGTGATGTGTCGGTATTATATAGGGTGGCTGGTTGAGCTTGGCAAAGCCATTCTTGTGGGATAGAATTAGGATTTACTATGTTACTTTAGTTTAAGCGTTTTGCGTTGAATCTTATAGTGAGTGTTGGCGAGAATTGTGTAATTTGTTATGTCAGTGTCTACTCTATAAGAAGGTGGACAGGTCAATACGAGTTTTCTGCCGTTCAA
>VALG01003429.1:0-11012 GCA_009835305.1 Ipomoea purpurea | reverse complement strand
ACACATTATACAATTGATTTGATTTCAACAACATACAAATCAATTTTGTTTCGTCATGGAACAGTACCAAACACTTGAAAACATATATATTGTTGGATGGCTTTGAACAAATGCGGTACCAGAATTGCAATCCACAATTGATCAGAACACAAACATAAATCGATTTATACATATATTTCAATACATAGCGCTAGTTTTGATTCCAATCAGCCCAGCGAACACAAACCATTACCGCAGATGATAATACCTTATAATTTAAAAAAAATCCCAAATAGTCATGAACCCTAATTTTTAGTGATTAATCAATTTACAAGCAGGCTCTGATACCAAATGTTAAATATTTTCTTTATGGCTATAACTTAAAATGCGGAAGCACAATTAACCAATGATCGCATGTAATCAAATCCAATCAACTAAACAGGTGTTCATGATCATGGACTTTTAATTAAAAAGGAAAGATAGACTTACTTGGTTCCATTGAAGATGTAATTCTTCAGATTGAATGGAATCAAGAATATAATGCTTCACCTCTCTGATCCGTATACCTTATTACTCCTGATGATACGGAACTAAAACTTAGAGATTTTGAAACTGGTGAGATCCCTAAGAGTTTTCCTGGGTATTTATTAGATGTGATGGAAACCCTCTTTCACGAGGAATGGGGAACCTCCCTTTAGGAATAGAAATCCCTTTAGAATGTGACCTCCTTTTAGGAATAGAAATCCTTTTGGATTGTAAAACCCATAACCTTAATCCATATACATTTTTAGCCTTATTAAACTTAAAATTTTAACGAATGAGGAGGGAGGGAATTTACCCAGTAATTCCGCCTTTACACATCACTAATCATCAACGTGAGTACCTTATGGAATTACAACCTTTATTATATAAATCATTGTTAGGAAATAATTATTTCTAACATTCCTCATCCAGCTCATCCAGCTCTTACATCGTAGATAATGTTCATCAAAGAGCCACCACCCCCAACGTTGATATTGGCGTCGTTGATCTATCGAACTAGATATATCCTTTCCTTTAGTTTTAAGAAAGTCTCTTATGATCGGTGTGAAACGGTGTCGGATTTTTCATAAGTAGCTTTCCAACCTCTAATATTACATTTTAATTTAAAAATAATATTATATTTTTCATAAATATGTCACATTTTTTCCATATAAGTAATACACTTTTTTTCGTAAGTAACAATTAATCAATTTATCTCGATTAGTATTGCATTTTTCTCATAAGTAACTATTGAACCCTAAATATTACATTTTGATTTAAAAAATATTACACTTAACACTTTTCCTAAGATGTTAGGGACAATTTATTCCTAATTAGTATTACATTTACCAACATAAGTATTATATTTTCATATTGACCCGACTCACCTCGAAAGAGATGTATCCTTAGTTTTATACCCTTTTCTTCACCTCACCCCACTCTCAAAAAGCGAAGTCCCTCATCCGATCCCCTGAGCCCCACATCCCTGCCCGACAAAATTGTGGAGGTTAAACCCGATGACTCAAGGGCATGTTAGATGGGAGAAGTCTAACACATTAAGTGAAACTCTCACACCGCAGTTGCTATGGCTCAATCCTAGTCCTCACCCTTAGTGCTATACCCTTTTCTTCGCATGTTAGTACGTGTTGCCATTGCCCATATATCTCCATAGCTAATCGATTCTGCCATTGTTATCCATAGACCAAAGCTTCACCTGCAATATAAATAAGTTAGGAGGTGTTCATCCTTGGAAATTCATTGAAAAAGAAGTCTGAAAGTTGGAGTAGTTTACTCAAAAGAGTTGAAGGACGATATTGGTATTAATGCAATTTAATGATTTGCCCCTAATTAAGATGTCATAGGGTAGTTACGCTAATCCTTGTAAAGGATAACGAGTCCACAATATGGGGTAAGTATTATATTATAAAATTTAAATTATGGGACTTGCTTATTAGCCTTTTTTATTTAAATCAATTAGCTACGAATAATTTAGACTGCTTTTTTATTTTTATTTTTTTGTGATTTTTTATTAATTAAGATTACAAGGTGGATTCCACCTAATATCTACACTTATGTAACGGTTGTAGATTTTTCCGTAGATCAAAGTATTATATGATAAAACTTATTTATTTATTGGGGGTTAATCGGTTTAGATCAAAGTAATAGTACAGATATACATCGAATCCTATATTATTACTATCGTTAAAATAATTTATTTTATTTTTTTTGAAAATTTGCAGATAAATGCTAGTTATTATGGAATATTCAAATGGGTTGAATGGTTGGTATTAATGCATTCGAACGTGCAGCTAAAACAACTTGGATTGTATAAAAATGAAAGAGAAATTGTGTAACCGTGGCATGCATGCATGGTAGAATGTTAGACTCAAGTCTACAAATTGTCCCAACAAATTAGGCGTTATGTTTTAATGGAAAAGTTTTGCACGTCAAAACTACAAAACTATGCACGCTATTTGCCTATTTTGGTCGTCGGAATACATATGCATGTTTGGAAAGGCACTCACGTCTCACATACTAAAAATTTCATCATCAATATCAAATAAATTAAGATAAACATCAAATTAATGAACACTTGTACACTCTAATGGAGACGTCAGTGGTGTGCAATACCATATATTACATGAGCAGAGACAGTTAAGGCCCATTGTGCCAGGACGTGGCCTAAGACAAGGAGACCCGCTATCACCATGTCTGTTTTTAATGGTTGTTGAGGGGTTGGGTGCCTATTGACAACCTTTAATGGTTGTTGAGGTTGAGTGCCCCTAATTGACAACTGCATGAGGCGGGAAATGTTGCACGGGGTTCGTGTAGCTAGGGGGGCACCATGCCACCAATCTCCTGTCTTCTGTTCGTGCTGATTGTTTCCTCTCTTTGCGTGCCAACACGGAGGAAAGTGTGAACATGAAAGGCATCCTAGATAAGTATGCAGGTGCTTCAGGCCAGTTGGTGAACTATGATAAGTCACTTGTGTGTTTTAGTAACAATACTGATCAAGCTAGTAAGACTGCAGTAGTTAATGTACTTGGCGTCAAGTAGGGGGATACAACGGGAAGTATTTAGGGTTGCCTTCATTAGTAGGGAGGACTAAAAAGGCAATCTTGGGGGTTCCTGAAAGAGCGCATTCTCGCACAGGTTCGCGGTGGAATACAAGATTTTTGTCCTAGGGCTGGGCGTGAAGTGTTGCTAAAGAATGTACTGCAAGCTTTGCCTAGTTATGCTATGATGATTTTTTCTTTGCCTTTAACCTTGTGCAGGGAGATAGAGGTTATCCTAAATCAATATTGTGGACTGGCAAAGTGGGCGGAGAGCTCGGCGGATTCGCTGGGAAGCGCTTCCAGATCTTTGTGTGTACCAAAGTCCAAAGGAGGCTTGGGGTTTAGGACCCTAAGGGAGATGAACCTGGCACTTTTGGGCAAGCAAGCATGTCGGTTGTTAACGAGGCCAGAATCCTTGGTCGCACGGGTACATAAGAGCAGGTATTATCCCAACTCTCATGTTATGAACGCGGAGTCGGGTATAACCCTTCGTACATCTGACGGAGTATTGTTGAGGCAAATAATGCAGTCAAACGGTGGTATCGGCGTAGCATTGGTGATGGACGGTCCACTACTATTGGGGGGATCTGTGGCTTGTGATGGCAGAGGACCCGTATGTGAGTACCCAGTTGCATGAATCCGTAAGGGAGGCGCCCTAGTGAGCTCGCTGATGAACATGGCTGGCATTGCATGGGACCGGGAGGGATGTTTTTAATGACGGGATGCAAGCCTACATCCTCAATATCCCCGTAAGTTTACGACGCCCTAGGGACGCATGGATTTGGAAAGGGGATTCTAACAGGGGCCTATACTGTGAAGTCAATGTTATAAGGATGCTAAGTAGGGGAAGTGCAGACTGATCGATCTTGAAACCAAAATTTGGCATTTACGAGGTAGCCGAACCAAAATGTTCAAGTTTTTTCCCTGGCCAAATTAGCAATGGCCGGTTCTGCCACAAGGGAGGCTTTGCCACGTAGGCAAGTCGGCATGATGGTGTACTCTGGCCATATCTGTGGGGTGTCGATGAAAACGAGTGAACACCTTGTTCCGGGATTGCCAGCCATGCTTCGTGCATCTGGGCTATGGTGCACTGGCCAACACTGTCACCAAGATCAAGGTAAACCGCCGATTGGTTTTTTTTTGAGGCTTTTTAATGTGCCTCACAGATGATTTGCGGTCTAAGTTTGTTATGGTGTGTTGGGCTCCTATGGCAAGTAGAAAATGCAGCTGTGTGGCCCGAGCTGAAGCAGTTTAGCAGGGCAGGGTGTTGCGTGATGCGCTGAGCTAGCTAGGAGAATTGGAAATCTGTGCAGTCCGGAGGGTAAATGGCTCACAACATGTAACAAATGAGCCGGTAGATGGTTTGCCACCGGACGCCGAAGTTGAAAGCTCAACACTGACGGCCGCACTTGATCCGTTAAAACAAACACGATGGGGGTTGGGGTGGGTGTTGCGTGACCGACGGAGGGGGACTGTTTGGCTGCGAAGAGTGTGGCTGGTCCCAAGGGTAGTACACGGTGGGTCGAACTGAGGTTAATGTGGATGCAAGAGGCATTGTCTTGGCTACGCAATACCGGGTATTGGGTGACTAGATGTAAGACTGATTCGCAGTTGTGTTTTAATGCGCTTCAGGTCTGAATCTTATCCCTCTGGAGTTTGGTTTTTTAGTTGATGATGTAAAACATGTTCTCAAATGTTGAACGGGTGAACTTTGCTTATGTAAGGCGATCCTTGCGAATCGTGCAGCTCATGCCATTAGCTCGGGTGGCCGTTTGTGTCAGGTCCCGGTGAGTGGTTAGATGAAAGCCGACCCCAACTTTTGGTTTCGATTTCTTTGATGAGAATTTAATGAATTGAGTTCCGTTTCCCAAAAAAAAATAAAAATAAACCTTGTATATATTTAAATGTAATTAATGTTTATTTTCAAAATTGAAACAAGTTTCCAATAAAACCTTAAACTTAAAAAATAAATAAAAAAAAGTGCAGTTAGTCAATGTTTGAGTTACAAGGACTATGTGGTCTAATGTACCCGGGGTTGGAACTTCCCATTTGGAAGATTGTGAAGTTCGAGCCCTCAGGTGGAGGCGTTATTAGGCTCTTTGTGTTGTCCAGTAGGTTTGAGAAAGTATATGAACAGATACTAACATGTAATGAGTAAGCTAGTAGCATTCAAAAAAAGTCATGTTGAGTTATTTTTCGCATTAAGTAAACAAGTTAAAATGTCATATAATCTTTTTGAGTTTTAATACCCAAAAATGTTCGTCCCGACTATTAGCTAATACCGATTTGTCCAAAAGTATTAACGGTAATCAATTTAAATCCTCTAATTTTAAAACAGTACCCAATGTGAAGCTAATACTCGAATTTTGTCCAAAAGTATTAAACGGTAATCAATTTAATCCTCTAAAGCTTTTAAAACAGTACCCAATGTGATCCTCCGTTTAGAATTTTTCATCTATCCACCGTTTATCTTTGAAGGGCATAATAACGCGTCATTTTAGTTGAAGCCCTTCTTCCCCACCTGTTTTTTTTTTTCGTTTCTCACGCTAAAGAAGGTTTCAACCCTCTATGTCCACATGAGTGTATGTGAGTGAAAGAAATTTGGCTAAGTATTCTCTCATTTATCGCTTTTGCGCTTTATCCTTCTCGTCATTTTTCTTCTGTTTTTAGATTCCTGCACTTCGTTGGTACAAATCTCAACCAATTTTCCGGTGGCATCCTCATGCCGACGATGGCTTTTCTTTTGTACCTGACCGTTGCGACCGGTGCCAAGCAGTTCTCGTCGTCGTATTTTTCTGGATTTTTCGGTCGAGGTGTGAAGTCCACAACCTCTCCGTTGATGGCTTGCTTCCCTTCGTGACTCCGTCACAGTTGCCAGTTGAGTTTCTTCTCTATGTTCCTTTGATCTGGCCGTCCGCTCCTTGTTCTCCCATGAACTGGTGAAGTCTCGGCTTTGTCTAGGCCTTAAGGGTGGTTCTTGACTGGATTGGGTGGCTCCCTTGTGTCGCTGTTATGCCGAAAAAGGGAAGAACCAGCCAGGGGTCTCTCACACTCCCAACACTAGGTTGGGTGGAGCCCGTCAGTTCATGTCGATGGAACTGTATATGATATTGGTCACCAGTAAAATCAACACCAATAATTTTGTTTTGTTATAATAATATATAGATAATTAATTATTAAACAAAGTAACCTATGAACTAATTTTTACAAATTCTCATCATCACACGGTACGATAATAATATTTTTTATGATTTTTTTTTTTAGTTTTCATGTGTGTGTATTATATTTTCTTCTCTTTGCGTGGGGGTTTGCTGCTCAATGTGCGTGAGGTTGTGCTTTTAATGTCGTTGATTGTGTAGCTTAATGTGCGTTGAGTTTGTGCTTAATGTCAATTGTTTGAGAATTTAAAGTCTGTGAAAGTTGAAATTATTTAAAGTGTGTGGGTTTTGTGCTTTATGTGCGTAAGGTTGTTGCTTAATGTGTGTGAGTTTTTTGTAACTTAATGTGCATGAGGTTGTGCTTAAGATCCTAACACTTAAGGTGCGTGTTTCTATCACTTAAGGTGCGCATTTTAAGTTTTATACTTCTTTCTTCAGACACGCGTTTTTTTTTAATTTTCATTGATTTGAGCCGTTGATGCTAATTTGATCAAGCGGCTTTCATATCTAACTGCCGGAAAAGCCTATACCGTCGCACCTGAACCTTCTCGTATATTGTGTGTGTGTGTGTTGTGTGTGTTGTGTTGTATGGTGTGTGTACGTGTGTGTGTGTGTGTGTGTGTGTGTGTGTTTGTGTTGTGTTGTGTGTGTGTGTGTGTGTGAACACTAATAAGAAATAAATAAAAACCATCTCAGCTTTTTAACGGTCTTCAATTTTGCGTAATCTAAATTAGATTTTAAAAACAAAGATGTGGTGACATTTTCATAATTTATGCAATTTCATTGTGTAAAACTTTTAACACTCCAAATATGTCATCTTTAACAAATAAAATATGCAACCTAGTGAAATTCTATGATAATCAACGAAAAAAGCTAAAATTTTAAATCTAAAAGCCGTAAATGTTAGACTTAGACAATAAAAGTGAATAACTGGACCAAAATAAATTAAAAACTTAGTCATAAACATCAAAAAAAGAGATCAAATGCTGAGGGAGGTTGTTCCGGTGAAAATTGCGGTGAGATGAATAGCCATTGATCCTTTGTTAAAATTCAACGTCTTAGGATGAAACATGAACTACAAATAAAATAAATAAAATAAATAATAATAAATAAATAAATAAATACATCGGTGAGAATTTGGCTTTTTTGCTTATTGTTTGAAACTTTAAGGTGCGTTTTTCTAATGATTAAGGTGTGTCATTTTAAAATACTTAAGAGAACGAGTTTTTACCAACTTAAGGTGGCGTCAGTTCTACAACTTGAGAAATTTAAGGTAGCGTTTTGATTGTTGAAAAACTTAAAGGTTCGTCAATTCATAAAAGCTTAAGGTGTGTCTTTTAAAAGCTTAAAGCTTGCGTCATCCTTTTAAGCATTTAACGTGTGTCATTTAAACATTTAAAGATGCTTAAGTTTGTACACTTAAGGTGCGGTAGTTCTTTCAATTTAAAGGTGCGTCATTTTAACACTTAAGGTGCGGTGATTTTTACCACCTTAAGGTGCGTCTTTGTACACCTATTAAATGGCGTCATTTTTTAACATTGAAAGGTGCGCCATTAACAGTTTTAGAGGTGCGTCCATTAATAACACTTTAAGGTGGCGTCAAATTGTTACATTTTTAAAATGCATCATTTTTACATTCTTCTTTCTTCTCAGGAACCGCGTTCTTTTTTTATAAAAGGAAATATAAAAAAATATTGATTTTGAGCCAATTAAATCTAGAAATTTGAATCAACACTCGGATCTCCCGCGTGTTTAACATGGGACCTCCTTCGCACCATAATCTCAATGCCCCAAATAAATAAATAAATATAAACAAATAAGAATATATATATTATATTATAATACACACACACACACACACAAATTGATGCTGTGGAAACGTGTTCACTCATGCGCATGGTGAATTACCAAGCGTAGATCATAAATTTCTACGCTGTAGATTCATAATTTTGCTTTTCATTGTTGTTTAACGACGTTTCTCTCTTACAATTAGCTGTTTTATACAAATCTACAATAAAAAATTATGAAATCTACAGCTTAAAAATTATGAATCATCATGTGTCACCCATGCGATAGTAAACACCGATTTCACCAACGATAACTATTGATATTATATAATACGCATGGGCCTATTTGCTAAACAAGATTTTTAAAATAGATCTATGTCTGGCTTTTTATTAAATAAGCTAGGTCAGTCAGGCCAAACTAAAGCTAACAATAGGACCGTTATGAAGCACCTAAACTATTTTCATCCCTAATGTACAATATTTGTTCTGTTTTTTAATCTTTTTTAAATTATAATTGCTTAATGAAAACAATATATAAGTATTTGTTATTTTTATGGTGTATAATATGTATATTATTTTGAATCAGAGGTTTTAGTTATTTTAAGACTTAATATTTATTTTAAATATTCCCTGATCCAACCAAACGACAAAAAATATAATTCGCTCCCTAACAATATTTCTTACTCTAATTGAAATGTTAAAAATTCTATTATTATTTCCTTTTTTTTTTTGTGTGTGTTGGGGTGGGGAGTATATTATATTATATCTTTCCTTTTATTTTTATTCTTTTTGAACCAAAACACAAAAAGTGACAAAATACTCACAAATTTTAACGTAAATTCTGTGTTTCTTGGACTCAAACCTAAGAACATTTTATTAAGTTGGAAAAGAATATTAAATTTATATTGGACTTTATGTATGACCTTTCTTTTTCTTAAAATATATTGTATTGATGCAAGTGCTAAATACACCTTTGTTTGCGATCATGAGAAAACTAAATACTAGTCCAAAACGCATTTGATAAAATACATTTTAAGAAAAGAAACATAAGCGCATTTTGAAAAAACTAAAAATGTCATTTCTACAAACAACCCCCCAACTTGTTTTATGTTTGATCTACCAACTGAGGGTATATTGCTTCTGGATCTAGGGGTTTAAATAACCGAGTCCTCGTGAGCGATTCGATCAACGTTTGGCTCGAAACATCGGTCAAAATCGAGCTCGCCCCGAAGCAACTCGTGGATTAAACGAGCACGAGTCGAGCTTAGGTTATTGTGGGCTCGCGGCTGCGACGACCCACTCGCGAGCTTATAATAATTATTTATATAGATATATACGATATATAATATATATTATTATTTATATAGTATATAAAATAATTAGGGAGGGATTTATATTTTTTAGATATTTGGTAAATATAAAATAGTTATTAATTTTTCAAACAAGTCAAATTACATTATTGGCTACTATCAGCAACAGGAGAGCATTAGGGGACATCATTCAAATGACCTCAGCTTCGAGCAGTTGCTAATCATTGAACGAGGCACGGCATGAGCCTACCCAGACTTGGGCTCGGCTTCGTTTACACCCTAACTGGCATCAATAAAAATATGAAATGATGACCCAATTTAGACCAACATGTCAGTCTTCTTCTCAGCAAATTATACTATGACGGTGGTCCAAATTGCAATGTGCATCACAAATAAATGTTCATTTTTAAGTATACAAATGTTCCATTTTTAAATGTTATTAAAGTTCTTTTAGTATATACCTGAAGATACAACTTTAAAATTTTTAAATAATTTTAAATGTACTAAAAATGAACATTTTGTATACTAAGAAAACAAACTTAATGTAAATAGTGAAACATCGTTGTGAACCATGGTTGTCCAGGTAATAATGAATTGCCTTTCTCCTTTGCATTAAAGACTTTAGTTAAACCTATATACAGCCAAAAGATTTTATCGCATTAAACTAACCAGATCATAAAATTTGGGATAAATTTTTGAACTAACAACTTAGGTAGTACCAAAGTTTTAATATAGATCTGTAAGTCTTAATGGCAATAAAGATTTTGTGCTGTATATAGGTTTAACTAAAGTCTTTTAATGCAAAGGAAGAAGGGCCAATCATTATACCATGGACACCCATGGTCACAAGATGTAGCTATTACATAAGGGTTGTTTTTAGTATAAAAATGTTATTTTTTAGTAAGCATTAAATATTTTAAAGAAATTTTAAAGTTGTATCTTCAGGTATACTTACTAAAAGAAAACTTTTAATACATTAAAAAATGAACATTTAGTATGACTAAAAATGAACATTTATTTGTGAATGCACATTGAAATTTGGACCCACCGTCCCATAAGTTAAATTTGCTGAAAGAAAAGACTGACCATGTTGGTTAAATTGGGTCATCATTTCATATTGTTTATTGATGGCCAGTAAGGGGTGTAAACGAGCCGAGCCCAAAAGTCTGGGTAGGCTGCTGCCTCGTGCTCGTTAATTGTACACTGCTCGAGCTCCGAGTTCATGAATTGATGCTCAGGCTCGAGTTTAGGCTTGAATTTGAAGCTCAATTTTAATGTTGAATTTGACCTTGTTTGATTTTAAAATTTAAAACTATTTTGTTTTATGACTTTTTTTATCCATATATAATTATTAAATAGTTTTAATTTCCCCCCTCCCTAATTATTATTTTTAATATACTAATATAATATAATTATATCTATATATTATATATTAATATATTATATATATATTATAAGGCTCGCGAGTGGCTCGTGCGAGCCCGCGAGCCTACATACCTAAGCTCGACTCGGTGCTCGTTTATCCACCGAAGTTGCTCGGCCCGACTTCGATTTTGACCGAGTATTCGAAGCAAACGTTGATCGAATCGCTCACGAGGACTCGGTTCATTTACACCCCTAGATTGCCAGAAAGCAATATACGCCTCAGTTGGTAGATGCAATACATAACAGTTTTGGTTTTGGTATAAATGAGCATTTTTA
>VALG01003426.1:0-14955 GCA_009835305.1 Ipomoea purpurea | reverse complement strand
GAGCGTTATGCGTGCTGGCTGCACCATCAAAGTGCACACCGAATTTAGATCATAATTTCTATACTTTTGATTATAATTTCTTATATAGATCATAATTTTTAAATTGTATTAGGTTACAAATTATGAACATATAGTTCAGTTGATTTGTGGACTATAGAGTTCACAATTGGGAATACACATTGGAAAATTATGAACATAGAGTATTTAGTAAAAATTAACAGTAAGAAAAAAATATAGATTCAATAATTCATAATCTATAGTCTACAAACTTATTAATCCAATTTCGTGTGACTTGGCATGAATGCCAAAACGAAATTCACAGGCATAATTTTGCCCAATATCTATGTAAAGTATCTGTAAATCATCACACTTGCTTACGTTCCCCCCGGGAACGCAGAGACAACATCATGTGGCAATCTCTCAATAATTTCCCGTAAATTGGTCTAGATTTAGGATTCAAGTGTGGTGGCGAAGAACCGCGAACTAATTAAAATCTGTGCAGCCAGCCTTAAATGCCTCTCGCATCAATTTGCCGTTACACAGAGATATAAATTATTAAAAAGGCCCTAAGTTATCGGAGTTTTCGATTGAATGAGTGGTTGGAACATAGAGATGTTCACATTTCGTTATTTTCAATCAACTGTTATCGATTCGAATTGGAACCACACGGGCAATCCATCTTTGTTTAGAACCAGAATCCTTGGGTTCTGGTTCATAAATGGGGGGAACCGGAATCGCGATTTTGGTTTAGAACTAGTTTTCGGGGAAGAAAAAAAAAAGCTTGATTTTATGGGGGGAAAAGACAACGAAAAAGGTATTGAACTGGGGGGTTTTAAATCGAAACTGGCGGTTCAAACCCACTTATCATTTCAGAAGGAAAGATATTTACATGGTACTCTTATTTTATACTCTTAACTTTTAACTCTCACATCTTAAATGTATTTAAACACTTTCACAGGGGGTCACATAAGGAACATAACCTATCAAAATTCACTTTAGGAAATAAATTTGAGAGAATAAGATTTGAAAGTACATATAGTAAAACTCTTTTCAGAACTGTATGAATTAGTAAATAATTTGCATAACATACTCCGTATTAGATACGGATAGTAAATGAACACGTACGGCCGGGTAGGGTTTTTTTTTTTTTTTTTTTTTTTTTTTTTTTTTTTTTAAATATTTATTATTAGCGAAATACGGAGCATGAAGACGAGTAATTTAACCCCATAAATGCACGTGGCACACATTCACACTAGAGTCCTATGATGAACGCTGCGAGAACGATCAATTTCAGTCCTATGATGAATGCTCAGATAAACTTGAAAAATGTATTGCGTGTAAAGAGTTATTCCCTCAGCCTATCATAAAAATGCGATTCAAATAGATCCCCGCCGCGGTTGTTCATACACACAGAGAGGGCATACACTCCTCTCTCTCTTTCTCTCTACAAATGGCCGATCAGAGTGGCGCCCTTTCTCGCTCTACTTCAGTTGGAAAGAATGGTGGGGGCTTAATCGTGCTGAGCTCAATTGTGTCAGGATTGATAAGACGCTTCTGATCGATATTCATGAGCTCTCTTTTGGGCCCATGATCAAAGACAGCCCCTACTCCATTGTCTATGAAGGATTGTAAGTTTTTTTTTTTTTTTTTTTTTTTTTTTTTTTTTTATTTTTATTTTATTTTATAAATGATAGCATTTGCTGCTCCAATTCTAATCTTGAACTGAATTTTGTTGATTATTGGAATGCTGGGTCTGATTTTGCCCAGAGAGATTGACTGGTTTTATTCCCCTAAAATGATAAATGCTTGGTGAAGAAATGAGAAATGGGGTATTTCAGATTTTTTGTAGATAGAATTCATGGGAATTTTATTTGTTGATGGGGAATCAACTTAAATTTGTGTCCTGGGAAATGAATTTTGATATTAATAGAAGCAAACCATCATAGATAAAGGGTTTGCTGTTTTTTTTTTGGATGCATAAGACATCTACTGAAGGATGAGGGGCTTCTCTGTTCTGGGCATTGTGTTAATTTCTTGATTTCTTGATTTTCTTGCATCTGCTTAACTGTGTTATTGATATTGGAATCGAATTCTTGAGTTTATGTCAAAACACAGCGTAGTAGAGTTCATGATTTCAGAAAGAAATGCTGAGCAAACCGTGTACAGTAAAGGCAAAACTGCTGTCCCGAAATTTAAATATAGGAAAAAAATGATGCATTAATAAATACTCCTTGGCTATACTCGAACGTTTATTGACTTAATTTACTCGTGAACTTTGAGTGAGTCTAATGCAATCAATCGTTTTACCATGCAAACATGTTACGAGCTGTTGTTATTCTATTCCAAAATCAGCAAGGTTGGATATATGCTTAAAAAGAGTCCGAATATTCATGAACTTTTAGAGAAGTGTTTCCGTTACATAAAGTGTGTAGTTAGAAGGAATTCTTGTTGCATTTAGTTGAGCAAACAATCTTCATGGTGTCTGGAATGCTTATTTGATTAAATCATTGAAGTTCTATATTAAATAATCAAGTTTTTACACATTTGGAAAGATTGTGCATTATAGGTTGTATGACACGTTTTAGCTTTATTGAGTGAGTACTCTACTAATAACTCGAACTAGATTATGAGTTATTAAGAATCCATAATTGTAGACTTCACTAAATGAGGACTTTATCTCCCTTCTTTCCCTTTGCGTGGAATTTCCTTATGAAATCAGTAGTAAGACAGTAAGACTGTAAAAGTTACCATACTGCTTAAATTAGTTCCTATTTCCTAGTGTTAGCGTTTCAAAAGTTGACTGTCACAAGAATCAATAGTTACGATGTAATTAATAGGAAATTGCATACGCTTTGTTGATTGGTGATAAAAACTTCAGCTTTTGTTATCCACTGTCATGATGTATTTCTTGTTTAGGTATAAATCTACCACCTGTCGCTATAAAAGTAATACTGCCAGAAAAATCGGCGAATGTGAGTCCTGAGCGGAAAGGCAGATTTGAGCGGGAAGTTATGCTGTTGGCTAGAATGCAGCATGAAAACATTGTGAAGGTACACGCTCTTACTACTAGATGTTGACTTGTAGCCTGACTAACTTCGCTGGGGTCACAAAGCAGGGTTTACCCAGTACACACCCTCGGGTAAAAAAAGAAAAAAGTTAAATAGCTCTAAAGAGTTATTTGTGTATCTAAATTTTTCTTTTGTCTTATTCGATGTTAACCTTTCTTGCAATTCAGCTATTTGTATGTGTCTTCTTTGATCCCTTTACTATTGCCTCAATGCGTTTGAATTTCATCACATTCTAGATGCTTATTACGTACTAAAAATCGATCTCCTGTTTAGAAATTGGGGGCTTTCTCTCAGTTGCTCAGATATGTTTTATGCTTTGTCAGTTTATTGGTGCCACCGTGGAACCAGCCTTGCTTTTAGTTACAGAACTTATGAAATGTGGTACACTTCAAAAGTACTTGTGGAGTATCCGACCCAAATGCCCAGATTTGAAGCTTTCTTTAAATTTCGCATTGGATATCTGTCGAGCCATGGAACATTTGCACAGTAATGGCATCATTCACCGCGACTTGAAACCCAGTAATGTCTGCCTATATACTCATTAGATGCTATTTTAGTCCTTTTCTTAAAGTTTCATGTTTGGAATTCAATCAAACTGACAAACATATGGTAATTACAGTTAGAAAATGCTGGTGTGAATCTATATATGTTTCATACTTATCCTGCTGTCACGCATTACAGGTAATCTTCTTCTCACTGACGACAAGAAAATTAAGCTGGCCGACTTTGGACTGGCCAGGGAGGAGTCAGAAACCGAAATGACTACTGAAACGGAAACTATCGTTTGATGGCTCCGGAAGGTATTTTACATATGCGAATCATCGTTTTCATTTCTTCATCGAATCCAAGGACTACGCCTTATCTGTAACAGGCTCTTTTAATATTGACCCTCTTGGGAATGAAGAAGATTACAATCTAAAGGTGATGTCTACAGGTTTCTCGTTGATTCTTTTGGAGCTTGCTGGACAAACAGAACTCCTTACAAGGACGAAACAGCGTCAGGTTTGCGCAATGCAATCAGCCCCAAGGTATGCCCCTACGAGGCCACGACTTTCCTTTTTTAACTGTATTGTTGAACGACGGAGGTAATGTAGTTTGGCTCCGGCGGACCCAATGGTGTAACTGTTTTTGTTTTCGCTCGTCTGAATTCAGACATGAGGCCTAATGTGGATGACATCGCCGAGAACATTGGATCCTTCATCCCGCCCTGTTGGGCGGAGAAACCTGCCAGACCAGGACAGAGTTCAAGAAAAATATTTCGAAAACTTAGAAAACATTTCTCCCAGAAATATTCGGAGCGCTGATTCTGCTGTGTCCAGAAGCAACTTCTCCGATGGATGAGCTGTAGTTCTCCCGAGACAAGCTGGTTGATGGACCAGCCCTGTGCCAAAAACGCCGCGGTAAGAAGAAGAAGATGAAGAAACGAAAGCCTCTTTGTTGCTGTTCGCAAAGCTCTTCCGATGATCTCTCTCTAGACGGCCGGTTTGGTAGCTGTACAAAGTCTCATTCTCCAAGAACATGTTTTGGGAACCAATTTTGCTTCATCATCCACTACAATTTATAGAACTCAACAACATTGTACATAAATAAACCAATTGTACACATTAAAAATTTGGCTCAGGGGTGAGCCCCAAGAAGAGTTAATAGTTTGCTTCTGTTTGGGCAGTTGAGCACTTATAGGGAAAACTTACAGATGTTACAGTGTTTGGTTATAGAAAATGAATCTTAATTGCAATTCATAAATTTTTGAGGAAAAAAATATATTGTTTGGTTAATTGGGTTTGAATTCTTCAAATCTTGAGGGAAAATTAACTCCTTCTATCTTTAGTTTCACTACTGGGGAAGAAATGTTCAACTTGTGACGAGCACCAAAATACCATAATGCACGTTGGCTCCGTTGCTAATTACTAACGGTTTTTTTTTTTTTTTTTTTTTTTTTAATAATAAAATTAATAATAAAATAATAAAATAATAATAATTAATTAATATTATATATATTATTTATTTAGAGAAGAATATCATTTTTAGTCCTGGATTATAATACATTGTACATGTTAAATTTTTTATTTGGAAGGTTTGTTGAGTTCGAGCTTCAAGGGAGGCGTTATTGGTTCTTTGTGTTTCAGTAGGGTTTGGAGAAAAGTTATATGAACATGTACTACATTGTAATAGAGTCAGTAGCATTCAAAAAAAATATTATATTATATTGAATTGGCATTAAAACAATGAGACCCTTCATTTGGTTTCACTTAATCCCTTATTAGTGTGGCCATGGTCCACACAATGTTATGTGGACCATAATAAAAAGTCATTTTAATATACTAAATGTCATTATACAAAATAGATGTACACTCAGTACAAAAATAATGTAATTATTTCATTCAATCTTTATTATGGTTTAAGAGTTGAAAGGTTGCATTGGATCACTTCTCCCAAAAGGTTGAATCCCAAACCCTGGTTGCATTGGATCACTATTATATGGTTGAAAGCTTAATGAAATGAAATTAGTTTGTTGTGTCCTACATTATTGGTGTCTTCTTCTTCTTCTTTCTCCCTTTACTTGTTAATATGCAGCTTACATTACATTACGAACCTCCGGGCCAATTAGTTAATCATCATGCGAGAACTAACGATTGATAGGCCTAATTACAACAATTGTAATCAATTTTAATATATTAAAATTTTCAAATTAGGGGTGCCATGACATTCAATTTGTATCACAACTTTGGTTCCTACTCGTTAAAAAATTTCCATCCAAGTCACTGGGTGCGGCTTTTTTATTTTAATTTTTATTTTAAAAATTATTTTTAATAATTTCTTTTAAAATCTTAAAATATTTTAAAAAAAAAACTTTAAAAAAAAAAAACGTCGGCCACCCCGGAGACGAATGAAGAGGAGGTGGGTAGCCGGCGTCCTTTCCCTTTTTCCTCCCTCGTCTCCGGCGGAGATGAAAGGAGGAGGGTGGGGGTGGTTGAGGCTTTTTCTTTTATATTAATTTAAGTATTTTTTTTTTTAATTTCAAAAATTATAAAATATTTTTAAAAGAGGCGGTGAATCAATTGGATTTTGGTCCCTCACTTTATTAATTCGGACTTGTCAATTGTTGCCCCTGAATCACGTATTAATCGATTTATCCCCGGAAAATAATTATTTTTTTTCGTCAAATCAGGGATCCTATGGCCGTTATTCGTCAAGTCTCCAGGCGAGAGCTTCCGATTTGTCCTGGCCATTTTGGTCTTTTCACGCCTTCTTCTTCATTCCCATCGTCGCACAGCAGCCTTAACCCAAAAGCCCAAGGTCGCCGGGAAAACTCCAATTGCCGGTTTGCCTGCCCCGCCAGGGGGAGGGGATCAACTTGAAAATATTGCAAATACGAGGAATTCACAACTTGGAAATTAAACCTCCATTTCTCAAGCATTTCCATCCAGTGGGCGAACTTCTTCTCTCGTTCTCCTCTTCTTCTTTCTCTCCTCCTCCCTCTCCCCTTCTCCTTTCCTTCTACCCATGTCCGACCCGCTCCGTGGAAGTCTCCATCCCAGCAACCGCCACGTCTTCCATCACGGAGGCTCAGTTGGCATTGGCCTGGCTCAGTAAGCTCCCAAGCGCCGCAGAAGTCGCCAAGGTCTCCATTATGTGCTCCGGAATGCCGGGAAGTTCGATGGGACGCCAATCGCCGATTACTGCGCGCCATCCGGCTGCGGCGTCGCGGCGTTCAGCGGCGACGTCAGAGACTACGACGCCGTGAAAGAGGGCCGTTGGAGGAGGCTGGGCCTATCGACGTTCTGTTTGCAATTCGGATGTATCCTTCGATGAGCTGGAGAATCAGCGAGGTCGAGAGTGAAGGGATGATGATGACGTGAACTGACAGGGGACTTTTCATCTCATCATAAGCGCGTTCCGGAATGATCAAGACCTGCGGGCGAACCAGTGGACCTGGATCAATTGCCATCATTTCGTTCTTCAAGCCGGCCAGGTATATTTCCATGAATCTTCTCTTCTTTTTGATGGGTGCAGAAAAAAATTGCTACTCAACAATTACTCAAAGGGTGTACGTGGATGAGGAAATATATTAGGATGGACGGCGGAACAAAGTGTTCCCGTGGAGCATTCAAAAAAAAACATAATCCAAATTGTCTCGCCGGAAACCCTCCATTGCCGGTTTGTCCTTCACCGGACCCATTGGTCAGAGGTTAATGAAGGAAGAAAGGGGCGTAAAAGAACCAAATGCCCAGGCAAATCGAGCTCTCGCTGAGAACTTGACGGAATATGGCCATAGGGACTGATTTGACGAAAACAATTATTTTCGGGGACTAAATCGATGAATACGTGATTCAGGGGCAACATTGACAAGTCGCGAATAAAGTGAGGGACCAAATCGTTGATTCACCCTTTTTAAATAAAAATTAAATAAATTAGCCGGTCACCAGTGACTTGGTCGAAAAATTTAACAGTAGGACTAAATGTGATACAAATTAAATAGTCATGCATTTAATTTAAAAATGTTAATAGTCAAGGACAAGAGGTGATACAAATTGAATAGTCACACATCTAATTTGTAAATTTTAATAATCAATGACTAAAATTGGTACATGTAATCATTTTCTCTTATTCATATGAGTTAATACCCGATTTGGGCCCTCGATTATTGAATTTTCACTTTGGTCATCGACTTCCAAATTTGCTCAATTTCATTCCTAGCTATGCAATCTTTACCTAAAATAATCCTTTTGTCCGAACCAAATTAATCCTTATTAAGACCATTTTGGTTAACAATTGCATAGTTTGGGATGAAACTGAGCAAATTTATAAGATTTATTAGTATAAAATAAATTTAAAACCATCTTTTTATTGAACTTACTGTATTTCAGCAATTAGAAAATCCATTAACTTGGGTAGGTTTTTCATCTATTATCTTATCAAGTATTGAATAAATTCCGACTACTCTTCCTATCACATCAGTAAATATACAAAATATATATTAATATATTTAGGCCATAACAAAATTAATTATTAAATTAGAATATAAATTGATTATATTAACTTGCTGGAGGTGCTGGACAATAAGATAGGAAAAAGAAAATTTACCAATATAAATCTTTATCATTAACTTCTAATGGATTCTGCAATGATTCAAAACTCCTTAGTCGAAACATAAAAGTAGGAACACTTTATGTTTACTTTCTTTGACAATTGTTGCATTGTAACACTCTTAATTTATAAAACTTTTAAAGCTTATTGAGTAAATGCAAATTTATTATTAATTTCCAAACAGAGCATAAACTAAACATAGTAGTCGGGGTGCTATGCCACCACATATGAGCTAGAGAACTCAGATGCACAGGCTAAACTAAATAACAAAGTATAAACCATAATTAATACCCAAATAAATCAAGGCACACATGCCATCTTATCAAAACTAGAACTACCTAGATTAAGTCCACGAATCCAACTAGCGCGCTCCAAAGCTACTCAACTGTCCTTGAAAAACATTCGGTGTAACAACCGTCAGCGAATAATGCTAGTAACCCGCTCCAATGCGTTAAGTACAATATAGGTAGATATAAGAAACTCATTTTGAAACTGGAATACATATATACTTACGAGACTCTAGTTTAAATTTGAGATCAGGACTCAAGATACATTAACAAACTCGAGACTATAGAATAATCATAAAGACTAACATGCGTCCTAAGAACACGTTGCGAGACATAACAGACAGATAAGCATATAAATAGCAATTAGAGGCAGCGAAGGCATTCAAGTCAATCAATTATCAAATAATCATCAAGACACACAATTCATCCTCCAACCTTATACTGTAATTTTGCAATTTCTCTTTTTAGATAGATTAATTGAATTAGATGACTGATCGAGATTACTGATCGAGATTACTGATTGATTCAGTTGTGAAATCAATCAGTAATAATAATTCACGAGGATCATAAGAGACTGATAAAAAAACACGACACAAAATATTTACCCAGTTCGATACAGTGTGTATCTACGTCTGGGGGACGATCACATAGGCGTCCAATCCACTAAATCATAATCCAATGTACACAGGTAGATAATCAATAATCTTACCCAAGTGCCCCACACAAGGTACAAACCCAGCCTACACAGGTTTAGTGGATGTTGAAGTTGGAGAGCTATGCATACAGATGTCCAATGAAATCCCTTCACTTGGAGAGCCCACTCTGATGCAATCCACTTCAACGACGCTCTTAGAAGGTTGTTCCCACAACCGTGTGATCACAGTGTCCTTTCGTTTAAGCAGCAGTGATTCTTCTCAAGTTCATCATCTTAATCACCATGAACATACTGTTTTGAGAAGATGCATTACAATCAAAGATTGGTCTCATAAAACTGATAGGAAGTGTTTCTTCTTTCTCATTCGGCGTAACCCTAGTTCCTTCAAGAACTGGTACTTATAGATTCTTCAAATAAACACTCCCATATATGACTTTCGATTGTAGAAGGTAGGACACGCTAAAGATGGAATGTAATCTCAAAAGATTAGGTCCATACCTTTCTTGATAATATACGCGATCTCCTTTCCAAACTGGTCTGATGATTCCGCGTAAGACTTTTAGAATCAGCTTCCTAAATCAGATCATCAGTGTCAGTCCTTCTGTTGTTGCTTTTGATTGATCAGTTGCCTGTAGAGCTGAACGGACACACTCTAAACCTATCTTAATATGCCATAATAATATTGCCAATTATAATATGGGGTTTTTACACATTTAAAAACACTAACATATACCAAGTTCCAACCTTGTAGCTCCCCTCCATCCTTATATCAGTTCCAACCTTATACCTCCAGGCCACCCTTATATCACCACGCCTTATGCCTCCGGGCAACTACATGCCCCCACCGACAAACCGCCTATCAACCACCAACATATCAAGATGGTGTCGCAGTGCCATTCAATGATCCGCACCTCTAGTGCCACTATCAAGGGGTTAGCGCATATAGCTCTAACATTACACCACATCACTTATAACCTGACCCATGCTCAACGACAAGCTAGTCGAAGGTGGGTGTGTGCCTTTAGCACAGTCACTGCTATGGCCTGTACCTTTAGTACAATGGGCCGGGCACAAGTGGTGCCAACCGCCACAATTCATTCACCTCACCAATTCTCATCTTCATCATCATCATCAGTCACATGGCCATTGCGCAATGACCACGATACCCATCACCATTCAATCAATTAACACATAATCAAATAACAATCAAGGCACAACAACAACAACGACACGTATTAACATAAAAGTTCTAGAACGATACCTAAAACACCAAACGAGACTCATCACACGACAAACGAAGGTACAACGGACACCAACTAGACATAGGGAAACAATCAAACGGGGGAAACATCACGACATTCGATCGATTTCAATCGGGTAAGGTGGCGGGTGGTTGACCACCCGGTCGGCGGTCACTCGACCAGCGGGTGGCCAGCGGGCAGACCACCGCCCGCCGGCTGCCCGCTTTAAACGTGATACAAGCAGCGGGTAGGTGGCGGTGGTCAGTTCCCCTACCTACCCACTGATACACTTGCAACTTTCGATCATTGGATCTCTTGTGGAACCTGAAACCATGTCCAAACACTTCAAAATAGATAATGACAACACCACGTATTTACAATTAACGGAATTAAACCAAAATCAACCAAATACGTCCTAAACACGATTCTAAACATACCAAGACCCAATATAAATCATATAGCAAAATTCAGGAACATCCGGAACACACGGAAATCAAGAAATCAAAAATACTTATATAAATTCCTAAACACAAAGTCCTAGGCTAGACTCAACACCCGATCATACATAATCCCACCCAATATACCAAGAATATCATTATACGAAATTCAACGATATAAACCCTAGGGCTCTTAGATAATCAAAATACAAGAATTCATATAAATCAATCATAATATCAAGAACATTCAATATATCACATAAAAAATCACAATATAAACCCTAGGCAAAACTCTATCAAGACTCAAAACACATATCATACATCAAAGGAGGCGATAGAATAAGATAAATAACAAGGAAAATAGGTTTTGTCGAGACATGGGTTAACCTATTAGCCTTAATTAAATCCTCCCTTGGCTATTAAGGTTCTTCTCTAAGATTTCCATCCGGTTGATCTCCCTAGGCTTGGCGGATGGGGAAATCTCTTGGGGATAATATTAAGTGAAATAATAACTCATGGGATATAAGGATTTAAATTGCCTTTCTAATCCCCTTTTATAATTAGCAATCCTAATCAGAGTCTGAATAGTAAGGACCTACTTTCTATTCTACAGGTATATAGGTCTAGGATTCCTAATTAGAATTTGAGTTAAAGGTCTACTCTCTTTATCCTAATAGGCTTAAGACTCTAGTTCTGGCAAGGGTCCACGGTCCATGGTGGACCACATTAATTAATTAAAGGGAATCCTAACCAAATTAAATCTTTTTTATTATTATTAACGGAATTAATTAAATAATTAATCCGGGATTAATTCCATAACACGGGGTGTTACACCCTCTCCCCCTCATAAGAAGCTTGTCCCCGAACTTAGAGATCATTTTTGGAGATTAAAGAGTCAGAATTAATATAGTAGTACATAAGGAAAATATTATATGGGAAATATATACATATACACATATAAATGTACTGGGTTTAAGCCTAACTATTGTGCTAGCAAAATGCACCAAAAATAAGGTTATGAATATGCAACTCACTATGTTACTTTTATGAATGAATAATGACAATAACATAGAAGTCTTACCCACGAACATGTTCATTGTTTAAATAATTTATAGCGAGTTTAACATATAGAGATCACAAGTTGCACCGAACATGCAAATATAATTATGTATGTACCTAAATAAGGAGCTAATATCACACAGATGCAGATATTGAATAGCCACGATAATTATAAAACACATATTCACATATATCAACACAGGCAAACCACATTTACGAAGTGGATGCAAACATTTAATATGTAGTGTAGCATGTCGTGAGCCAAATGCCATATACACAGGATCTATACCTAATCATTGTGCTAAACATACTATACCATTCTCGTGATTCAAAATACAAGCCTAACACGTATGATAATTAACTATTATATATGTGGAAAACCTACAAGTTGGCCATGGCTATATGTATACCGTCATAATTATGCTAAATATGCAATTTCTTAAGTCTATAGGCATAAAGTATGAATACATGTGAACATATTTCAAATCTTAAATAAATAACTAGTACTATGGAATCAACACAAACACTATACGTATTATTCAACATGTTAAACTAGTGCATAATTAACAAATAAATTCACGTACTCAACAATGTGGCATAACCAGTGGGTTGCAGTAGGCGCTAAGCGCTAGTCGGGCGCACCCGGACAGCACTTAGCGCCTAGGCGGAATCGATGCGGCGCTAGGCGGGCGCCAAAAAAACAGTGGTAGACTTGCAGTTGACAATTTTGAATGAGTTGTTTTCAACCTTTAATCAAATAACAACATCCAAATAAATGAATTTAATGATATTCATAAGTCATTAACATCAAAACAATGGTTTAACAAAACATTAAAAATATTAAAAATTAAAAATACTCCAAATACTTCAATCATCTAAGATTCAAAGTACAAACTAGTCTACGAGTGTATATATGTCATATATTATATATATGTATGCGCACGGACACACACAACATATATATATATATATTAATAAAAATAGGCCAAGCGATCGGGTTAACTCGACCGAAATAGACGAGTTAACTCGACTAACTTAGACGCTTAGGCGGCCAAATCGGCCGAGTTAGGCGCTAGGCGGACGCTTAGGCGGGCGCCTAGGTGGGGAATCTCCACGGTCTAGAGGCGCCTAGCGCCTAGGCGGACGCTAGATCGATTTTTATAAAACAATTGTCATATAAATTCAGGAAGGTTATAAATCATATAAAATTACTCGAACTAATAAAAGACCGATTTTCGATGAAAAGATCTTCGTGTAAGCAATTAGGAGTGGTAATTTTCATATCCTCAGTATGAGACTATCAATAGTTTTTATTAACTGAAATATTGGACTGACTGACTCAGAGACTTAATTTATCAGTCATCCAGTTAGAAAGCAGATTAGTTTAAGCGGAAGACTAAAGTAGAAAATAAATCAACATATATGATGTTTACCCTGTTCGATACAGTGTGTATCTACATCTGGGGGACGATCACCGAGGCGTCTAATCCCTAAATCATAATCCAATGTCAAAGGCTAGAGGAAATCAACAATCCTCACCCAAGTGGCCCCACACAAGGTCAGTATCCAGTCTACAAAGATTTAGTGGATTGTTGAAGTCGGAGAGCCACGCATGCAGTAGTCCAATGAAATCCCTTCCCAAATTGAGAGCTAACTCCCTGATGCAAAGTCTGGCTTCAATGACGCAGTCCCACGTTGTTTCCACAATTTGAGTGATCTTCGCGTCCTTTCGTTTAAGAAACGTTAATTTCTTTTCAAGTTCTTCATCATAATAACCAAGAACTTATTGTCTTGAGAAGAGGCTTGACCAATCAAGAGATATGTGTTTTCTGTTTAGCATGCGAGTGTTTTTTTGTTCAATCAAACGCAACCTAATTTTGATCGATCATGAAGATATATATACTTCCTTAGTAAGTGAACATTTCTCCAAAAAAAAATCAATCTTTGATTGTAGATGGTAGGACTTTTTGTAAGAATGAAATCTTTAGATTTGGTCGCATACCTTCCAGCGCCGATCCCGCTGATATTCTTTCCAAAACGTCATCGACCAAACCGCGTTCAGCCATTTTGGAAACATATTCTTTAATCAGACTTTTCAGTTTTGTGGGCCAAGTTGCGTCTGTTGATTATACGGATCGGTCACTAATTCTTATAAGAACAGAATAGACGCAAGCTAAAACCCATAAATCTTTAATCTTGGCCAATAATAATATTGCCAATTATATGTCGGGTTTTGAAAAAAAAATAAAAACACTAACAAGGAGAAAGGTTTCTTGCTTCCTTATGGGGTAAATAAACTTTTGGGGAGACAAATAGAATTAGGACCTTTATTTTGCATATCATGAATAATGGATGGATAATCAGCATAACAAGTTTTACAATAAATATTAACGTCTTAGCACATACACGCGCATTTTCGACCTAGATTTTCATAGACGAATACTTTATGTCTAATTCGTACGTCGTTCAATAGAAAAGGTGTTATATCGGGAATTGTTCATAGCATATCTGGAATTATACAAGGTATTGGCAACATATAGGTGCGTAGATTGCTTGCAATTAATATATTGTATTATGGCATAATTGTGCCTAGTAGACATACAGTTTTTTTTTAAGCATGCTTTATATATACATGAATGTGTGTAAGTAATGAAATTTTAACACAAAACATGCGAGCTAGCTCTGATTTGACAGCACATTACATCACCATAGAAAACATAATCTCCAGCCCTACAATTTTGAACATGGCAATTCCGCATACAGATATTCTTATAATTAACGAGTAAAATGAACCTAGGTTCATAAAATTACTGAAAGATTTATCTCTGAAAAATCTGTGACAGAATTTGAATCACACAGCACTTAGGGAAAATTAAGTTTTATCTTGGGATAAATAAATTCTAGGTTAAATCTTACCTCCCTTGAAGCCCAGAATACCGGTAAACAACTTAGAATTGAACACCCTTGATGGCTAAATTTCCTGAATCAATTGATGACCTGATGAACGAGGCTAATGTTTTTAATTATTTAGGAAAATAGAAGTGGCAATAGAGACATTATGCGAGGAGGAAAATATACCGAGATTAGGTGTTATTTCAAGAATATGTAATGTGTGTATGA
>VALG01003422.1:0-17630 GCA_009835305.1 Ipomoea purpurea | reverse complement strand
ATATTTAAATACTATGTACTAAATTTTTAATATAGTTTAAGATTTGTAGTAATCACTCACCTTAAATATTATTTTAATTGTAATATATTTATGTTCATAATTTTATCATAGGAATTCACACATAATAATTATTAAATAACAAAAAATTTATATATGCATAAACCTCATATAGTGTATATTTTTATAACATATTTTTCATGCATCGCACGGGACAAATACTAGTTTAAAGTAAATCAAAACACTATCTCTGAATAATGAATGAGCAATTATCAGGTAAATTGAAAATATCGTATCATTAAATTATTCTTTTATTTATATTCAAGTTTTCATATTTTACATTTCACACACACACACACACACATACACACACACACACACACACACATATAATATATATAATAATGCTCATATGTGGTCATGTTGTGTTAGGTGTAGTCGTGTGGCGGAATTTCAGAATACACCAACAGTGTTAACAACATGCACCAACAGTGTGAGGAAAACACACCATAATGAAATGTAAAAAAAAAAAATAATAAATAAATAAATCAAAAACTACACAACAGACCCAAAAAATACACCATATAACTCACCAACCCCAATGGTGTATTTCCGAACACTGTATGATGTTTCTACTCACACCTAATGCCCCTAATGGTGTGTTGTTGGTGAAGCGTACCTAATTTGTGTGCGTTTTTTATGTGCATTTTCTGACGTTGATGGTTATATATCTCATACTAGCTATTGGTGTATTTCCTGAAAATCGCCACATGGGACCACACAGAAGGGTCGCCACACTGAATGCGACCGTATATAGTATTAGTAGTATATAGTATAATATAGTACTATATATATATATAGTATATATAGTATAGTAGGTAATATATAGTATATATATATATATATAGTGATAGATGAGGTATAGTATATCGAGTAATATCAGAGGTTAAATAATATTTATGATATACAGCACACGAAGTATATAAAATATTATTCGATATAGTATATATTATATAGTATTAGTAGGTACCAGGTACCTATAGATATATATATATATATATTATATATATATAGTAGTATACTATAGTGATATATAGTATATATATAGATGAATATATTATAAATCAGACCACCATGGTTATATGCTATGATATCTACGAACAAGATAGTGACTACATTATCAACCAAAATGAAATTTTTAAATCCACAAATTATAATTCCAACCAACCTACAATCAGAAAAGGATGGATTTTTGCATAGGAAGCATAATCCAACACCGAAAGAAAGGAAAGATGGCTCGTGTTGGGGTAAAGGGTTTTTAGCATGAGTCAAGAGATATCGAACTCTTTCCTTTAAACTTATTTGCTACCTCCGAAAAAAGTGCTAGGAGCGTCGTGGCCTAGGTTTTCTCAGGATAAAACGCCGTTACGGTTTCGACTGTGTCGAGCACTTCAAACGAACGAACCAGGGGCGAACAAAGCAAGCCTTGAAACAACGCAGTTTGTAGCTTAAGAAATGAGTAGAAGCAGAAGTGTTTTGTAGCTTGAAAACAGCTTTCGTGGAGACCTCTTCTCTGTTCTTGGTGTGTGTCTAAAAGGCTTATGCCTTCTATCCTTCTTATATAGAGATGGAGTACTTAATAGCTTAAACAAAGCCATTAACCTTAGCTTTGTAACATCTGAAACAGCAAACTATTACATGGGATTTAAATTCGAAAAATGAAATTGGAATTAATTAAAAATTAATTCTGCAGTTTAACAATTTAATCACACGTTCAGCCTTCCAAAGCCGAAACTTTCGGCCTTGTAAAGTCTCGGCCCCAGGCCGAGACATTAGACCAAGTCTCGGCCCCAGGCCGAGACAGTAGTCTTAGCCCCAGGTCGAGACAGTAGACATTAGTTTTGGCCCCCTAAGGCCGAAACAAATGCTGCTGCTCTGTTTCGGTTTCAGCCGGCCGAGACAGTAGTTTCGGCCATTAGGCCAAATCTCGGCCCCAGGCCGAGACATTAGTTTTGGCCCCCAAGACCGTAACAAATGCTGCTGCTCAGTTTCGGTTTCTGCCTCACAGGCCGAAAACCATAGTCCAGTTCGGCCTGGACTTAGCTGGCAAGGAAGTCTTATTGAAAAGTGTAGCGCAAGCTATGCCTACATTCTCGATGAGTGTTTCTTATTACTTAATCTATATGCACGACCATTGAGCGACTCACGAATCATTATTGGTGGGGCTCAGGAACTGATCGTGGTATTCACTGGAAGGCCGCATGGGATGAATTATGTATCCCTAAAAAATATGATGGTCTGGGTTTTATAAGTTTGAGAGCATTTAATTTGGCATTGTTAGGTAAGCGACGTGATGCTTTCTTACTAACACTGACTCTTTGGTGTCTCGTGTTTACAGATCTAGATATTATCCTAATGACTCCTTTTCTAAAGCATTTTTAGGAAAAAATCCTAGCTACTGTTGGCGAAGTATTATGGCGGCTAAAGACCTAATTTGTAGTGGAGTGAGACAGCGTATTGGGTATGAAAATTCTACCTTAATCTGGGGACACCCCTGTCTCCAGGATGACCAGGATCCTAGGATTCAGACAGAGATGCTACCCTAGTTGGCTGGTGCTAGAGTGATGGGTTTAATCGACCAGAATACAGTTCATGGGACTATCATTTGCTCACGGATATTTTCCAACCAAGTGATGTGCTTAGAATTTTGAAAATACCGATTTCCCCAGAGTATGATGACTTGTGGTACTAGCACGGGGATCCCAAGGGATGTTACACTGTTAAAAACGGCTACAGGCTCATTATTGGGAATTATGATGGCAATAGTGAGGGTGCTTTCAATAAATGGATCACTCTATGGAAACTAAAATTTCCACCCAAATGGAAAACTTTTCTATATAGAGCTATTAGTGATATCCTTCCCACCACAAACAACTTGCTTATAAAGAGAGTAGATTTAATCCGGTGTGCGACATGCACTCATTAGTGTTGTGTGGTTATCAAATTCCATATGGACTCAATCTAACCTTCCACTCCCAAACATTGTGACAAATATTTTTCATGAATGGTTTAGTGCATTATTAAATATTCTAGACACTGATGAATAATCTATGCAACTGCAATGTTATATCACCTATGGAGAGCACGGAACGGAGCGGTTTGGGATGCATGCATACCGTTACCGAAGAAATTATTGGCAACGCGGGTGCTACCATGCGGCATGGCGCCGAGTTCACGATGGAGTAGCCGCCCATGCACTTGTCGGAGACGACATCGACGCTGCTGCCCAGCCGCGCCATCATACCTGCCCAAGGCTGTCGACAACCCCTAGCCGGCGAACCCAGCAACGCCACTACTGCCCGATTCTGCTAACGCTGCCCAGCCGACACACCATGCACTGTCGCACCCGTCTGGGGTACTCCACGTAGCGACACAACCAAGGAGATGTTACGTCGATGCGGATATCACCATGCGGCGAACTTGGCTACGGTTGGGGCATTACTTATGGATGCAAATGGTGGATATATTTCAGCCTTCAGTGCACCACTACCGAGTTGTTTCTCCACACTTATGGCCGAGGCATATGTCTGTAAGGAAGCCTTATCATGGCTACGAGCACGTGGTGAACGATCTATAGAACTATATACTGATTATCAGACATTCAGAGTTATATAACCTCAACGGGAGCCCCACATTGTTCGTATATTGGTTATGCATTGATGGATGCAAAGCATGCATATCTACATTTACTTCCTGTTCATTTAGTTTTATCCTAGATCGCATAATTATTTAGCACATACGTAACTTTTACTGCTTTTCTATTTACAACAGCTATGTATTGGGACGATGTCCCACTTGACTCTATCTTAGTTTATCTATAAATACAACCACATTGGTTGACCTTAAAAAAAAATAAAAAAAAATAAAAAAAATAAAAAAAAAGGGGCATTGTAAAATTATAAAATTATCCTTCTAATTATAAGGTTTATAAAACTTTTGTTAAGTTTTAACATCTCAATTTAGTTATGGGTGAAAAAATAAAAATTTGCAAAGTCACAAACGTAAGACTTGAAGGGTGATCGATATGTCTATTAGATGAATTCAAGGACACACACACAAAAAAAAAAAAAAAGAAGACATTTTTCCTAAGTTTAATAAAACTTATTAAAATTTAAAAGTTTCATCTAGTTATGGGTGAAAAAGAACCACCAATGTAACAATTATTAAATGGTGAAAACAGAAAAAGTGACTATGAAACAAATTCAATGATTGAGTAAGTTATTGTGAAACAACTCAATGACTAAAAATACTTTTTTCCCTAAAAGGTAAAAACATATGATGCACAAAGTTTGTTGTTGTACAATTTTATACTTGCAAAATTATCTTACTTTGCCATATCAACATATTTACAATTTACATTATTTTTCTATATCTATATATTTCTAACTCACTCTCAAAATATAATATAATAATATTATTAGTATTTAATTAAATTTATTACTAAAATAGAAAATCACACAATTATTGTAAAACTTTTTTTGAAAGTACACATAAATAGTATTTGCATTTTTATTTCATATTTTGAAAGCTTGTAAATACCATTGATTTATTTTTTTTTAAAGTCCACTTGCTCATCCTTGTTATATTGCAATTGGGAGAATTGTAACGATAAACACGGTCTAAGTCTATAGTTTGCCACTCTTTCAAGCAATGTTGCATATGCCATTGGCCAACCTTAAAAGAAATTGTATGTGCAATTGTGCAAATAACAATTCTTTACAGTTGAATTTTTTGAAGACTGTAAATGTGTAATGTGAACTCACTTTAATGTTAAATCATTAATTAATTCATATAAATTCATCCAAAACTGATTATTCTAACTTAATTAATAATAGGACGAACTTGTAATGTTTATTAATTAAAATATTGTACTTAGTAAGATAAATAAAGAAATACAATAAAATTTAAAAAAAAAAATCACAGATCTCAAGAACAAGAGAGCTTTCTAGAATGTGTTGACATGTGAGATTTTGACTGCGGAAAAAGGGAACAAGACCCAACTTAAGGTTATTTATTTGGATTGAGTTGTAGAGGCAATATCTGAGACGATGCAAGAGGAGAAGTGTGGATCGTTTAGTCTATTGATACTAAATGAAAATAATAGTTTTGGAAAAAAATTTATATTAATCAATCGAATTTATAAAATACATATCGGGAATGATAAAAGATTGATTTGCAATAATGCAGCGAGAAGGAGAAGGAATTCTAAAACGAATAATATAGAATCCTAATAGACACCCTATGCTATGATTGACAGAATGCCTTAGCTTTTTACAATCATTTTTCAATGTTTTTTTATTAACAAATGACAACTTTTGTTGAAAATTCAAATTTAAGGTACGTGATTGGGTCAAATTGACAATCCAAAGCTAAAACAAGTAGTAGTAACCCAATTGTTCAGGTAACTATTTGCAGTTCAATCGTTATATCGTGGATCTGGGTTCACAGTGCACTGTGGACTCTGTTGCAATACACAGAATTCATATTTATAAGCACAGAATTTATGTTTATAATACATATACACATAAACACGATCTAATGAACATAATTTTGTCCATATAAATATGGATTTTTGTATTATATAACTGATGACACGTAAACACTAAACATAATACACATCATCATGTTCATAAATTCTGGCATTATGAACATGAATTCTATCTTTATGAAGTCAAATTTGTGTATTCTGTAAACCGGATCCATGATATAATTGTCATTTGCAGTATTAACTCCTTAAAAATGTCTCTTCTTATCACTATTATCAAACTATAGAGATGTGTAATTCATATAATGTTGATCGTATCTTTATCAATTACCAATACAACTCCAATAATAACAACAACAAAAAGGTACAAACTTTATTGGAGTTGACAAAATAATTGATAAAAATACTCCGATCCGCAATTTGGAAAATAATAATAAAATAGTCCATATAAAATACCGCGTGCAGAATGTGCAATATGAAAGTTGAATCCCAAGACTTTGTATATTTGTGCAATAATATATTTAAATAAAAAAAATAAAAATAAAAAAACAGGACAGCTGGAAAATTATTGTGTCGTTTCTAAAATTCTTAAGCTGTATTTAATGCTTCTCCATTAGTCTGTGCTTGAAAAGCAGCACGACTTGTGCACAAACTTGTGAGTTGTGAACTCCTATTCCCTCCCTTATATACTTCTCACCCCCTCTCTTATTCATTCTCCACCCAACCCATATTCATTACTTTTCTCCCACAGATTCAGACATGGGAAGAGCTCCTTGCTGCTCCAAAGAAGGCTCAGAAAAGGGCCTTGGTCTGCTAAGGAGGATTTGCTGCTCACTAATCACATTCAACACCATGGTGAAGGCCAATGGAGATCTTTGCCCAAGAAAGCTGGTACCATATACATACTCTTTTTCTTCTTCATTCTTTCCCGAGTTCGATCTACTCCATGGATCTCAAATTTTACTATCTAAATTTTATTGATGTAGCGAGTACTGATAAGTCATTTTTTCATATGGGTCTCAATACAAGTGTTTGTGTGTGGAAGTAAAAGTAGGGAGTAGAATATTCTCATTTTCTACTCCCAACTTTTACTCTCACAAAAGTATTGATGTAGACACTTTAAGGGGCCCACATAAAGAAAATAACTTATCAAATGCGCGCAACATCAGGCAGTAAGATTTGAGAGTACACATGTAGAACTCCATTATTATTATCTCATTTGTTGAGCGAGATATGAAGGGTCAAGTTCAGGATTATTATTAAGGTAAAACAAAGAGTCAAATTCAACAACTTGCCATACGAAAAGTGATGATGACGCCTACATATGTATAAAGAAATAAAGCCACGCATTTGTTACTAATTATAACTTTTGACTGGATTGTTGAGCGGAGACATGAAAGGTAAAACGAGCACCCGCCTTATGAAATGTGATGGATTTCTATGGGCACTAACTCCCACGGGTCCTCCTACCTAGGGCTTCTTGTGGGCACTAGTAAGCACTGGTCAAAGAAATGTGATGGGCTTTTTGTGGACATAAGTCGCACTGGTCCTCTTTCATCTATAACTTCTTGTGGGCATCCGTTTGCATGGGTCCTCCCACTTAATTGGTTATTAATCATCGTGATTTATTACCTCCACAATCCAGTCTAACTAAAGATTTAACCTTTTGAATTGTTTTGACTTGCAGGGTTGCTTAGTGTGGAAGAGTTGCAGGCTGAGATGGATGAACTACTTGAGGCCGGGGATTAAACGGGGGAATTTCAGCCAGGAGGAGGAGGATTTGATCGTGCGGTACATTCACTCCTGGGGAACAGGTGGTCCCTAATTGCAGGCAGGTTGCCAGGTCGAACGGACAATGAGATCAAGAACTACTGGAACACTCATCTCCTCAAGAAGCTCAAGAGCGCCGGCATCGAACCCAAGCCGCGCCACTCCAAAGACTCCAAGAAAAAACCGGCCAAACCCGCCCAAATCCCCAGAAGCTCACCGCCAATACTAAAAAGAAGCACAAGAAGGCTAGAAACGACGAACAATCTCCCGGCAAGACTCCGATCAGACGCCGCCGGAGAAGCGGACAAAAGTTTACGCTCCCAAGCCCATCAGGCTCTCGCCGTCGCCGGCTTCTCGAGGAACACAGCCTCGAAGACGTCGCCGGCAGCGTCTCCTCCAGCTCCGGCGAGGTTGACAACAAAGCAGTAGTACTACTACAGGGTACTACAGCGGAGCCGCCGCCGCCGCCGTTCATCCCGTGGCACTTGTATGAGCTTAGGAGGAGGAGACGTGAACTTCTGTGATCAAATCCTGGACGGCTGTGATCTCTCCTCCCCCAAGTGCTCGGGCCCACCAGTGATGCTTGCTGGAAAAGGTGTACGATGAGTATCTTCACCTTCTTTCCGAGAATTGCTTTGAACCTTTGACCGATGATTGTTTGTGCGATTATCCTTTTGTGGATTATAATGTAGCCCCGACATCGAGCAATAATTCGAGTCTAAATTAAATTAATTAAAATTACGTGAGTAATATGGAGTGGGAAATGAGTAATTTTACTGCGGACTATCTAGCTTAGTCTAGTCGTAAATTAAATTGTGTTGTGTAATTGTAGCTGTAAGTTAATTCTAGTACATCTACTCCTAAATTCTACTTCTCACTTTTATTCATTAACATGACATGACAAATAAGATATAATATTTTTATCACGTGAGTTTAGAAAAAATATCTATATCAAACATTAGTGAGAGGGAGTAAAATTGTGAGTAAAATATGAGTTTATATAATACTCTATTTGTCTCATTTTACCTGTCTTACTTACTATTAATCGGTCGAACAAACTCTTTATTTTTTTTTTTTTGTTTAATAGTACTTTTAGTGTAGTTTCTAAAAACCAACATGGTTGGCGTGGTTCCTTAAGCATTAAGTTGAGGGTTTGATGCCCACCCATGTGAATGGAGCAAACCATTTAGCCAGTTCCCTACCACTTACTGCGCTAACAGTAACTATCGATTAGAGGGATAGCCGTTGGGTAACCAAAAAAAAGTGTAGTTTCTAATATATAAATTTTGTATACTAACACTAAACTTAATATTATAAAAATTTGAATTAAAAATAACTTCGATCAAGCCTCGTTAATCTAACCAGATATATAAAATGGGACGGAAGAGGCGGGAGAGTATTTTTCAATTTTTTTTGTTTTTTTCATTGAGTTTTATTATCTGGAGACTCAAATTTTTACTGCTTTGATGTGACGAACACGGATAAACTACTTTATTTCATGTGACTCTCAAAACAAATGTCTACATTTTAAAATTTTATGTGTGGAAATAAAAGTTAGAAGTATAAAATAGAAATATAAATATTATTATTATTATTATTTTCATATATTCCATTTGGAAAACAGAAAATATTGTTATAAGTACAGCACGTGACATGATGTGATGCTCATTCAAGCCTTTCACTTTCATAATGTCCTTTCTTTTCTATGAGGTCAATCGGTTCACGTGAGGTGATTCAATCTCTCCAAAGTCTCCGGATCTGAAATCAACATTTTGGTTCACAAGTTTTTTTATATTCTATAATATTGTACTCCGTATCTTCTATAATTTTGTCGTGGATTAACAAGATTTGATAAATGTTATTTTTAATTTAATTTTTCATAATATTAAGTTTAGTATTAATATATAATATTTTTATATTTTAACACTATATTGTATTATTAAACACAAAAACTCAATTTTAAAATAAATAAATAATAATAATAAAAAATAAACAAAGAAGTTTGACTAATGAATAATAAGTAAAACAGATAAAACAAGATAGATAAAGTATGGTTTTATGATTATCAAAGTAGTCTGTCGCATGGACCAACACTATCGAAAAAAGATGGCTTGATTGTCGAAAAATAATTCGAAACAACTCTCGTGTGTATTCAGTATTCTAAACCCTTTGTCTAAGTATTCTCCGGCTAATTATACATGTACAAGAAGAGTTAATTTAAGAAAAAATGTTTTTTTAGCCTTAAATGCCACAATGAAGCACGAATGCCATGGAAGAATGAACAGGTTATATATTAATTAAAAAGTACAAGTATTACTACATTGTAATAGAATCAGTAGCAATAAAAAAAATAAAAAGTAGAGGGTATTCGTATTTGAATAAAAAGTACGAAATATTATATTTTATTTAAAATAATATTACTTCGTACAATATATCGTTTCAAAAGTATTAATCTTTGACTGAAAAGTATTAATGCATTTTCGAGTACACCTCTACTAAAAGTTAATACATTTTCGTTGAAATTTAATATTATTTTTCTTCAAAAGTTAATTTTTTAATATTGAAATATGAAAAGTATACATTTTTATTAAAAAATATTACAAGAATCATTAGAAAATATTAGTCTTTGATTAAAAAGTATTACATTTTCACTAGAAAATATTATTTTTTTTAAAAAAGTATTACATTTTCACATACTGCAAAAATTACTTTTACTTTGAAAAGTATTGCATTTCCAATAAAAAAAGTATTACATGTTCATGGAAGGTTTTTATTTTCGTTTTATTAACAAGTATTTTATTTTTACTAAAAAATATCACTTTTTTCTTAAATTATTATTTTATTTGTTTATTTAAAATTCGCGACAAACATTAATATAATTCTAATATTAATCGACTTGGTTGGCGTGAGTGGCCGTGTATTTTTGTTCTTAAGAGAGGTCGGGAGTTCGAACCCCTTCTCGTATGAAAAAATTAATCTAGCAACACTTTGTCCTTTAATTAAGCCGGTGCGAATGAAGATTAGTCTGAATATGGTACGAGATTATTAGAGCTGGACACCTCGTAGTCTGAAAAAAAAATATTTCTAATATTTTGAAATGAAAGGAGTATCATGATATATGCTTTATGGATGACGCGTGACGTAATTTTTTTACTTTAAAAAAAAATCAGTAAAATGAAAAATAACTCGACATCTTATTTTGATAGAATAATAAATCAAAAAATACATGAATTTCAAATAAAGAGGTAACCAATTGATGGCGGTTGAATATGTTTTGGATATTCCTGAAAAAAAAAAAAAAGAGCAGGGCATTTTTTTTTAATTACTCATGATTCCCTACAAACTGAGGTAGTATATGTTCTATACTTTTTAAATATTTTTTAGCCCAAAAAATATAAGCTTCTAGCATGGAATTTGAACCTACGACCATTTATTTGAAATGGTAATGATAGTTGACTGCAGGAATAGTATTTGTGAATTTCAACTTATTCCCTAAATGGAATAGTATTTTCGAACGGTCAGTAGAAAAGTTGAAATGGAAAACAAAACTCAATCGAACACAACTTCTATTTTTTCATTTTTCTAAAAATGTTTTCATTCACTAAATGTACTACAAATATTTACAATTACGGGTTGTCATTATGGGAAAGAAAAAAGTAGTATAATGTCAAAGAAAATCGCACTTAAGAATGCGTGTTATATTTTATGAAATTTTATTTTCATAAAATAATTTAACACCTATATAAATTATTGAAATCCCCAATCAGTATATATATTGCTAAAGAAAAAAATCAAGGCAGTATTTTAGTTTGACTGGTCTTCAATCATTATTGGGAAAGTTGGTATTGATGGTACACCCTTTACCATGTATATAATTCATGCATCTCACGTCTGTCTGATTCGATTAACGAGATTTGACTGATATTATTTTTAGTTTAATTTTTTATAATATTAAGTTTAATATTATATACAAAATTTATATATTTAAAAATTATACTAAATATATTAAATACAAAAAAAAATTAAATTTAAAAAAAATAAAAATAAAGATAAAAATATTATTTGAACTAAGGAATAAGGAATATAAATATGACAGATAAAATGGAATATATTTCATATTCTTAGCAATGTTTGAACTAACTCTGCGTATTGGAATTGACAAAGGCCAGCCTACAAGGCCATCGCAATCTTAGGCTGCTGAATTGAGACATAATTTCATCTCACTTTAGTGTGTTCAAAACATGTAATAATGACCACATTTTCTTCAGTTTTTGGCCAATTTGTCATTTATTGCCCGCATGAAAAGAATTGAAGGTTTAATGTCAATATTAACTTCTCAACTATTATATACTCGTGTATATGTATATATAAGGGATCATGTGCATTTGTGACTTTCCGTGTAGTTGTGTCGGTTGATTAATGTGCGTGACTTTTATACTTAATGTGCGTGAGCCGTGAGCTTAATGTGCCTTGAAATTTGTACTTAATGTATGTAATGTTAATGTGCGTGAGTTTTGTACTTAATGTGTCTAAGTATTGTGCTTAATGTGCGCGAGTAGTTCAGAATTACGAACTCAGAAGAAAGCTGAACAGAATATTCTGCGTGACTGAGCCATAACACAGTATAACAGTCAAATATGAAATTTAATCAATTTTAAAGTCAATGAATAAAGTGGGAAAAAAAAGTTTGTCAACTACTATATAAATGATGATGATACCTCTATTATCATTTCAAATGGATGGTTACAAAATTGAACCGTAATAGTAGAACCATTGATTCTTTAGGCGGATTGAGAAAGTATTAAACAAATTGACAATTTTAAAGTTGAGAAACAAAAGTGAAAAATTTAGGGGAATGATTAAAATAAATTAACCTTGGTGGGGTTGTTTTTCGTTTTTGTTTAGTTAGTTTTTTTATTATTATTATTATTATTATTATTATTATTAATTATTATTATTCATTATTATTATTATTAATTATTATATTCTATTATTATTATTTTATTATTATTATTTTCAATGGCTTAGGTCAAGTCTTCGTTTCAGCATGCCAAGCTACAAAATATATCTTATATATAGTTCTTACGGTCAATTTAGTTGGTTCTTAGATAGTAAATATTGATTATAAACAAAAAAAAAACAAAGTAATAGATTGTAAAAATTATATCCTATATAATGGCAATAGATGAGCCCACGTGAGTTTTAATTTGTTGGTAGGTGCTAAAATTTGAAAATTCGTATTCCAGAGGCTGAACCGAACCCCCACCCGGATAGAGCATTTGGGAGGCTGTAAATTATATGGTGGACTCAACTGAACTCGAATCATAGAGATGCTCACTGCGCACAAGAGCCCCCTCCACTTTGAGAGATTGCTCCCCACACTGCGCTCGGTAAGACTCGATCCTTGTCATTTTCCAAGTTTCACTTCTTATGACCAGTTGAGCTACACTGCGGGCTAAATTGAAAATTTCTGATCATTAATAAATGCGTGCATTAATGATAAAATTATTAACGTTGTAATAGGATTTGTGTTTTTTTAAAACCACGTTGTAAAGCTGAGACTCTTGATTTAGCGAAGTGTTGTACAGAATGTAGATGCAACGTTTGACTGCTGCGCGACGTAACGTGACGGCAACGATTCATTATCTTAAGTTGGCGAGTTGGGACCGACGCAGACGCACATATATGTGGTTCCAAAAACATTGAATCCCACTCCCAAAGGGCTCTACGCTCTGCCCGACAAAGTATTCTGAGAACAATATAATCCAATGATAATACTCAGATTGAATAATAGAGTAAATTTCTTATTATGCACAATCAGTTTCTCCTCATTTTTGAGCAGACGGTTGGTGTTTCACACTGTCATATGAAACCTCTGATTTAGATCATTGTTTAAAAATTTTTACTATTGGCACCAACTAACGCTGTTTATGAGCGAAGACATTACGTCACATGTATGTATACGGCGCAACAGCGACGAAAGCTATAGAAAGGATGCGCATGCAATGAGCTGACAAACTGCGCCAACGCCGCTCAGAAGGTGAAGCCCCGAGCCCCCCCGTACCCAGTTCAAATCCCTGCATTTTTTTAAAAAGTTGTTTCTCAATGCCATCTCCATCATAACGATTTTTTTGCCTTTATATATCGATTGGTCACAAATTCTATCCACCATTTAAAGTCAATTACCTTCATCTAAAGGTTGTTTGTAACTTCAAAAATGTTTTTAGGCAAAAGAGTCAAGAGTTATGCCCCATATAGTACTAGGTTTCTCTTTGAGTATAGTTTTTTTCATGTTTCGTCCATAAATTTTAATAACCCTTGTGGTTCTTTACTTTTAATTTTAGCAATGAAGTGCATTCCTTTCAAGTTAATGCAACATGTTCGCGTTTAACTTTCAACTCTTAACCAACCTGTGATACTTTCAAAGGACGCACCGGGACCGTAAATTTTGAAGAGTTGAAAGACGATTGGGTGTAGGATTAATTAACTTGAAAGTTTAAGCGAACTTAAATCCCTGAACAAAATCACTATATTCGGATGACCACATTCATGTATATATTGATATAGTATTCGAAAAAATGACTGAAAAATATTTTCCAATTCTAGTGTTTGCTAAACGTGCAAAAAATTATACCTTTTTTCTTTTAGAATGAAAGTTAGAATTAATAATACTTTTTGTTTGGTTCATCTTCTTAAAATTCAACAGATAATTTGTGTTATAGATAATAATAACTAATAATAATATTAATTAATAATAATATATATATAATGCAATAATCAATACAGTGGTAGTATGGTCGGTGGTTGGTGTGGTGGTGCATGATTCTACGCGATGGTGTGGTGGTCAACTAATAACCAAAAATAAGGCATAAGAAGAGCGGCTGTAATTAGTAGGCAAGATAAAGTGGGAAAATAAGAATTGCAGAAAATTGTTTTGCCAACCTATTACTATTAGGATCAAATGCGGTTTTTTTTTTTTTTTAGGGTTTTTATTATTATTATTATTAATTATCTACTTATTATTATCTATTCATTATCTATGTTTGATTGATTATTATTATATATCTATTATTATTATTTTATATTTGTAATTTGTAATGGCTTTGGTCAAGTCTTCGTTTCAGGCACGCCAAGCTACAAAATATACTATATACCTTATTAACGTTGTAATGAGATTTGGTTAGCGAAGTGTTGGAAGAATTAGGATGCAACGTTTGACGACGCAGACGACACATATGTATATAGCAACAGGGACGAAAGCTACAGCAACGATGCACACGCAATGAGCTGAAAAATTGCGCTAATGCGGTCAGAGCATCCACAATAGTGGAGTTTCTTTGTGATATTTGAGGAGTTTTTGTAAGTGTTATTAGAAAAGATAATATGATAAAAAGAGCAAAAAATTGATTTAACAAAAAAAAAAAAAAGATGTCAGCGCGCCTGAGTGCACGTGTCCGCTGAGCGCCACTTGTGACCTTCACGCACACGTACTGCGTGTGCTGAGAACTTTCTTCCGTGGACCCATATTTATGCAAATAACTCCATTCTTGCAAAGTTACTCTTTCTTCTCTCTCTTGATACTCTCTCTCCGCACATCCTTTCCACGATTACCACTAATTACAAACATAATACACTGATAATGGTGCCTAGAAGGTGAACCCTACCCAGTCAAATAATGCATTTTTTAAAATTTTTCTCAATCCATCGCCATCCTAACGAATTCTGTAGATCCATGATATAACAGCATCCGTACGGATAGGCATATGCGTTATATTCGATTGTCACAATTTCTGTCACTATAATGATGCATGTGATTTAAGCCAAACCCACTGACTCTTCCACAGACCACAATATAAGCAAATCAATTACATTTATTAAATGTTATTGGAAACTTAAAAAATATTTTTCGAAAGTTCTCTGAATAGAGTATTTTTGTCACGCTTAATCATAAATTGTTAAATTAAATTACTTGTGGTCCTTTAACTTTTAATTTTAATTAACTGAGGTCGTTTAATTAACTTTCAAATTAATCACCCGTGGTCCTTTAACTTTCAAATTTTAACCAACAATGGTCCTTTTATAATGACACGACTCGTAAAAATTTGAAAGTTGAATGGCCATGTACGGGTGATTAACTTGAAAGTTTAAGACTAAACATATCAAAATCCCTATACTACCGGAGACCAATAGTATATAACTTTCAAAAATATTTCAGAAAATGCCAACATTTTCTGAAAAATATTTCATATTTCTAGTGTTTGGCTAACATTAAAAAAACTTCTTTTCTTTTTGGAGGAAAGTTAAAGAAATAATAAAATAAGTATAATAGTAATTAATATATATTATATATATATGGAATTATAGAGATTATATATCATATAAAATATAGACATAATAATAATAAAAAATAATAGAAAAATAAATAAAATAAATATAAAATAATAAACAATAATAATAACATAAATAAAACTATAATAAAATAAAAATAAAAAAAGAACAAAAGGATATAGACAGATAAGAAACGACATAGGCACTAGTCGGAAAAAACGAAAAAAAAACAGACGGTCGGAGCAGCGCCGCTAGCGCCTAAAGCGGCTAGGCGGATTCTAGGCGGCGCTAGGCGGGGCACAAAAAATTTTAAAAAATAAATCGACCAACTTAGTAGTTCGAACAATTTTAATGAGGTTTGTTTTCAACGCTTCACCATCAAATAACACATCTAAATAAAACATGAAATATCGAATAATTTATAAGTTATAAATGATCATAAATATTAAATCAATAATTTAACTGAAGACAACGCTCGTACCAAGAATCGCAATATATCAGTCAAACATCTGGTCAAAAACGGTCAACAATTGGACGAAAATACAGGTCGACGTTGGCCGAGTTTGGCCGGCTAGGCGCAGCCTAACGCGGCCGGACGACGTTTGTGGCCGCATTTAGGACCAAAACTCTGGAGGCTCGGTGCGACGCTAGCGCCTAGGCGGGCCGAGGTTTTGCAACCTTTGACTAAATAAAGATGCAGATGTAATAAGGTGGTTGTGGTGTCGGATGTATGAGGTGGTTGTGTGGTCAGTTGTGGTGATACGTGGTGGGTGGTGGTTGGGTAGTAGCGTGAGGTGCGTAGTGGTCAACTACTAAATCATAGAAAGTTAGACATAAGCAGAGATGATAAACAAGATAAAAGACGCAGAAAGATAAATAATTCAAGAAAATGTCTTCGCCAACTATCAAGAAGAGAGATAATACGACTGGAAATTGAAAAAAAATTATAGGAAGCAGATCAAGTCTACACAATTAGTAGAAGATGAAATGGAAAAATCATGACATGATGTAAATTAAAGATGAATGAAGATTGATCTTACGCAAACTGCGCATCCTAAATCGCAAATCTATTCAATTACAACGCAAATTGGATGTCATTGAAGAGGAGATCTTCTACAATCAAAGGAGAGTTGTGGAAGAATGAAAACTCTCCTTGATTGTAGACGAGATTCCTCTTCAATTTACTCGAAACTTTGTGTAATTGAAATTGCAATTGTAGATTCGAGCTTTCGGTAATCCAATCTTCATTCATCACTTTTAATTTCATGTCATCGATTTTTCCATTTATCTTCCTATATTGCTAGACTTGATTCCTATAATTGTTGTTTCAAAAAATTCTCAAGTTTTATATGTTCCGTTTTATAGCTCTGGAAGACATTGTATGTGAATTATTTATGTTTATCGGTCTTTATCTTGTTTATCATCCTCTCTTATAATGCTAATTCTGATTAGTATGTAACCACACCACCACCTCAGCTACACCCCACCACCACCCAGCAGCCCACTATCCACCACAACTACACAAACCCACCAATACATCCACACCACAACACCATACATCCACTTATTATACAACGGTTGCACAACTCGGCCGCCTAGGGATAGGCCCGCACCGAGCCTCAAGCAGTTCTTGGCTAAAAATGCGGCACACAAACTCCGCAGGCCGCCTAGGTGGCCTAGGCGCCAATCAACTCCCGGCCAACTCGACCCGAAAATTTCGTGCCAAATCTTTGACCGTTGCTTTTGAGCCGCATTTTGCCTGATTGTCTTGTTGCGATTTTCGACGCGGATGTTGTCTTTCATATAATGTATTTGATTTTACATATTATTATGAGCAGTTTAACTTATAAACTTATCATTCCTGTGTCATTTATTTAGTATGTGTTATTTGACGTGAGGACGTTGAGAACACCGCTCATTTTGAAAAATTGGTCGAACTACTAGTCTGTCACGCGCTGTCGCTATTCTTTTTAAAATGTTTTTTTTTGTG
>VALG01003421.1:0-17709 GCA_009835305.1 Ipomoea purpurea | reverse complement strand
TAATGTAGGTTACACAGGTGAATAATGTAAATAATAATAAGAAGATAATCTCTTAACAAGGACAAGGATGGGCCATTTTATACTAACCATAGTCCTCTCCACAACCGACCCAAGAGAATAGGGCGGCGGTTGATTTAAGCTTGATCGAGTCACGGAGGAGGCCCGGTGGGGTCCCCAAATGAGGTCCTCTGCAGGATGTCCCTGCCCGAAGGTCCCCAAGTAGTCCTTGCCGAGGTCACGCAGCTAGTTCCTTCCGACCGCAGTAGTCTTGCGTAGTTTTGCCGAGGTCCACGCCGGGGTCCACCTGGAGACCCCGTTGGGGTCCCCAAGGCCCTCGTGTCACGCCGCCACCCCAGGTCGGATTGTGCCCCGCATCCATTCTCCTAATATATCATCAGATATATTTTCATTAGCTAGCACTTTGCTCCCTAATGCAGCAAAGGTATGAAGTGCCACCCAATTTTATAAGGTTATTGAGTTCAAAGATGAGAAGACTGTGCAGAGTTCGAATGTTCGTCTGCAGATAAGTTTACTTCACACATTTGGTTATAATTAGCCTTTGCCTATGTTTGAATTATGTACCTCTGCTTGTGTTGTAGGCTGAACCAGAGGACAGATGAATCCAAGAGTGGAAAGGTGAGAAAACATGAGAAAAGAAACACAATGAGGTAAAAAGAATCTCATCGAAATAATGGTGGAAATGATCCAAGAGTGGAAAGGTGGGGTGGAAGCTTTCTTTCATTGATCTTGTTGGTAGTGAAAGGGTGATTAATAAACTAATACATGGCGAACAAACAAGGTCAGAGTTCATGCTTCATATATAGTTGCAGTAGTTCGTGCTTCATCCTAAATATGTAGTGTGCAGTTTCGTAGATATATGAAACTTAATGAGTTGCTAATTGATACTCCGTATCAGTTTATATTATGGCTGTTATTAAGAAGTGCAATTAGATTTGATTATGCTTTGTGAAAGATTCGTTTAACATAAATACTCTTTAATTACTCCTACTGTTATTAAGACCTAAATGATTGCGTTTTCATTTAGCGGGAAAGAATGATTAAAGATCAAGAACACTTGGCAGGTAACTAAAGTAGAACACAGACTTTAATTAATTACATGGTTAATTCATTGAAATGTTGTATAGTATAGATCAAAACTATTGATTATGCTTTATGTTATGATCATGCGCTTATGCCAAAAGTCATAGCTTGTAGTCAAGGTGCAATTTTATATTCTTTAAACCAGTCACATTTTCGAGAGGAAGGGTGCTGGACTTGGTCCCATCAGTCCCCCAACAATCCCAGCAACGTGGTGCTAGACTAGCCTTCACCGCCTCTGATCCAACCAATTTTACTATTCATTATGGTTGGAAAGTGGGAGATTTTAAAGAATCTTCAAAGAATAATGGTTAACATCGTCAGAAATTTTGCCTTATCAATGTTTGTTTTGGCAATTGTCAGTATATTGGAGACTATATTTTACTAAGAGCTAACTATTTCCTCTTGTTTTCGTTGAAGGTAAACGAGAAAATGTTTATTGAGACTGGTAATATTGAATGAGAGGTGTACGTAGAGACATAAACAACTTCCAAACTAGGGACATTCCAACGTTGTTAAGAAGGTACCCTCGGTAGGGTGGCTGATCTAGACCCGATGTTTGATTGTGTAGACTGGCCAATCATCAAATTGAGCGATTATCAAGACCCAAATTCTCCAGCTCTACCGCCTTTGTTTTGGTATTGTGGGGATGACGAGACACTGGATATAGCTTTCCCCGATTGGTCCTTCTGGGGTTGGTAAGTGCTACATGTTTAAACAAATCATATGATTGTCCCTGAGATAGGGAAGTGTGGGCATTTGCAAACTAAATGACCTTTTGCTGTCATAAATTGGTAGTCCTGAAATCAATTTAAGGTTGTGGGAGGCCTTGCTAAATGACCTAAGCGAGGGGAACAGAAAGGCAGCATGGATAGATAGGGAGCTCTATGCTTACTGAAAGGTAATCCCGATGTTACTGAAAAAAGGATGAAGCTCCTCAAGTGCAATGTCTCAGAAAAATCAGGACTGGAATGCCCATCTTTACACTCAGGTGAGCTTTAATAACGCATTCTGCTCGCCTTTGTGTAATTAAAAGTGTATATATGCAGTCATTTATCGGTTTACTAGGCTAGCAACTATCGTGCAAGAAATGTATCTATGTGCAAATGCAGAAACAATAGTATTACTTCTTTGCATTTTGGTTATGGTGCGGTGCTGTTCGAATACTGGTTCATGTTCATTATGATTTTGACATTTGATGCTTTTGCTCTTAAGTTTATTCATCTAGTATTATTTTGGCATAAATCTCAAATGCTTGCTTATGAGAAGTTGTGATTACTTCTTCCTAGCAGTTAAACTATGTGGGGTCACATGTTTAGATTGGATACTCTCTCCAAATCAAGCATGCAAATTGTGTGTTGTGCTTATTGCCGTTAAGGTGACTGCCTTAGTTCAATATACTATAATAACATGATTTATCCTATGTATCTTATTTTGATGTTTGATCTTGTTTGCCCTTTACATGTATGAGTGTGGTGGATAGAAGTGTGAAAAATAGAAAGTTTCCAATTATAAAAAATAATAAATCAACAATTATAAAATATAATGAAATAAAGGTAATTCAATTTTCATTCCATTTGTATGTTGATCATTGGTGATGACCAATTCTTTTTTCCCATTGAGTTAAAAAAATTGACAACAGAATGAACTTCAATTAGATGGACAATGTCAGAAATAGTCTCTTGACCTGGTATCTAAATTTGGCTTGAACTATAACATCAATCTTCTGGATTGGTTTCTTCTTTGAAGTTTTATCACTCAATGCAAACTGCTTAAAGTTGTTTGTTTTTTTATTTTTCAGTGATTGGACGTCTCTCCTACAGGAATTTTTACCTAGACAAATTGCAAATTACTCGTGTGAAGAGGGAGTGGGAATTGGCATCGTTCTCGGTATCAATTGATGGTAAAAACTTTTAATTTTAGGTTGAATTTCAATAAAAGTTCAGGACTTGCAAGAAGATGTGTGCTCGTTCATTTATCCGTCAAATCTCTTTCGCTCATCATTGAACCCAAAAGTTTCTCCCGTTTTGTGGTAGCCATTTATGGTTTAGAACTTTAAATAGATGCTTATAACTCATTTGTAGTAACACTTAAGAATAGACCATTGTAACAATTGTTTCAAGCTTCTTATAACTCATTTGGATGCTGAAACAATTGCGCTACAAAACCTTATTAGCATGCATGTTTAGCTAATATTTTGGCAAATGTATTTTTGATGGTGAAACAATTGCTAACCTTGATTTTAATGATTGACTAATGTTTGATTTTCTTAAATTGTTAATTGTATTGTAGAATTTAATATTGTGGTGATGAAATTTGTATAATTGTAATAGGTCTAATTCATTTGATATTTGTAAAATTTTAATTTTTTTTTTTGTTAGTAAATTTTACCGACCACCTAGTCGTCGGTAATTCAAATTTTTTAATTTTTTCTTTGTAAATCTTACCGACCATCGGTGGATGGTAATTCCGACCAATTACCGATCACTAGTTGTAGGAAATATGCTCTCTTTATCCGACAACTAGTAGTTCCGACGTCCTTAAAATGAAGTCGGTATTTCCGACCACCTTGAGTAGTTGTCGGTAACAGCGTGAGTTTTTTTCCAAATCCATGAAGTGGTCGGTAAGTTGGTTGGAAAACTGCATTTCTGACCGGAAATCTCCCTTTTCCGACCACTTTTGGTGGTCGAAAAAATGCAGATTTCCAGAGTGTCAATTGATAATTAATACACCGAATATGTCCGCTCCGTTAACTGTAACGGCGGGTCATTTCTTTACTTTAAAAAAGGGCGTTGTTTTGACTGCGGTGCACATACACCGCGGTCCACGAATAACGACTGTCATATATCATGCTCATTTGATGGAATATTCCTTTAAAGGTGAATCAACGATTTGGTCCCTCAATTATTAACGAATTGTCAATGTAGTCCCTCAATCGCTTATACATCAATTTGATCTACAAAAATAATTATTTTTCGTCGATTTAGTTTTCTCTGGCGATAATCCGTCAATAAGCCCACAATAGCTCCGATTTGCCCATGGGCAATTTAGTCATTTCCTCTCTCGCCCATCCCAAACCCAAAAACCAAAACCTGAACAACACAGATCATATCAGATCAGAGAGCCACATGGGTACGAGGCTATGTTTTCTCGTCATCATACTAGTTTCAATAATTCCTCGTTCATCCTCTCCCCGGCGGCCGGCGACTTGAACGGGTGGTGCAACCAAACCCCATATCCAGATCAATGTAAAAGCTTACTGAACTGGGTGAAAATCGTGTTATGAAAGGCTAATTACTGAATTGGGTGAAAATGGCAACGATCACGTTGTACCGCCGGCGAAGAAGAAGTCCATAATAACAGCTTCTCTGCTTGGAAGACAATAATTTATTAAGATCTGGTTCTTCCCTCATGGGCTTGACGTGGAACTTTGAGGCTTTATCAAGGGTGGCTACTCCCCCATCAAAGTAGCATCAATTTGGCACTTCTCCTGAATCCTATTGATATCTATGTCCTCCAACTCCGCCATCAAGAAAGCAGTACGTGCACTTGCAGCGCACTCTAGAACATGTAGCTCTCAATGCTTGAGAGTGGCAGTGTGTACATCCCATTTGCAGAGATAATCCCGAATGTTGGTTGCTTGGTGCTGCTCGGGAGACTATGGGAAAGGTTGGCGAAGCTCAAATAACTAAACTGGATTGCACACGCCGAACTTGCTGGATAGTATCCAGAAGCTGGAGTGCCGATAGTACTTGCCCGCGTAGTGCACTTCTCTCCCCCTTTTTTTAATTTCTTCTCTTTTCCTTTTATCTTTCTTCCTCCGATTCTCTCTCCTTCCACTTGCTTAGTTTTCTGCATTCCACTGCCATTTTTCTACCAATTAAATTGCATGCACCCCTCCTATCTACTGCATCACGCACCGCCCACACCCACCACTGGAGGAGAAATTTTGGCACCAAGACTTCTCCTTTTCCACCTTCTAGAAACGAAGCAAAGAATATAGAGGATCAACGGCGGTTCTTAGACATGAAGAAATCTGCTCGTCACGTTGGTGCCGCCGGAGAGGGGAAATGGCGATGAAGGAGGACGGAATAGACGACCCCTCTATTTTTGAACTACCCATCGGACGGAATAGGTGACCAAAATTGGTCTAATAGAGAGACTAAGAGACAAAAGACAAGGAAATGAGTAAATTGTCCATGTCAAATCGGAGCTATCCCCAACTTATTGAGGGATTATCGCTAGAGGGACTGAATAAAAATAATTATTTTCGACGACCAAATCGATGAATAAGCGATTCAGGGACTACATTTGACAGTTCGCTAATAATTGAGGAACCAAATCATTGATTCACCCTTCCTTTAATGTTTAAGCAAATATTTGGATGGTCTAAGCCCTAATTGCCTCTCCATCATGAAGATAAGGTACTAGAAGTGTTGATCCACCAATAATTGGTTGTGTGTAGCTTGGGTTGTGAATCATGGTTGAAAAATTGCTAGGGCCCACCTCGGGCGCTCACCGGGGGAGGGGGGGGGGTGGGGCAGACGATGGAGGGCAGCAGAGGATGTTTTGTTGGCTAGGGAAGATGGAGGGCGGCGGAGGCTGTTTTGTCACCTGAGAAATAGCAAAGATTTGAGAAGAAAAATGGATGGTGTGGCCGAGGAAGACGATGGGGAAAAAAATTGGGTGGTGTTTTGCTAAAAAAAACCATAACAATCTGCGTCCTGTGTTCTTTAACATCGGGCACAGAACGCAAGCACCATTGTTCGACACCACCCGAGGAGCAAAAGATTCGAGAGTCCAGGCTGTTCACTTCCTTGAATTCTTAGTCGAGTAAGCCTACCAATAGCGGTTATCTGTATTTAATTAAAAAAAAAAAACGCTCGGACAATCTGTGTTCGATGTGACAAGAGTACATCGGACGCAGATTGTCCATTATTTAAATAAATAATTAAATATTGAACTTTTAATTACAAAATTACCACGCATCACTTTGTGTCTTAGTGTTTTGAACTTCAGACGCAAATTGTCTTATTTTTATGGTAAATTTTGTACTAGTGAAAATAGATACAATGTCGTTTGAAGCATAATTGACGTTGTATCTAAAAAAAAATCATCCAAAGCTAATGCATTCCCAGTCCCAAAAATTACACACAAAAAAACATATTTGCTCAAGAAAGTCTGCAATGGCTTAGTTTACTGGTTTAGTAGATAGTATTTGGAAGAAAACACAAATGTTCGAACCTCGGCAACGATAGTATGAAATAATGTTCAAAGTGGGTAGATCTCTTGTGTGCAGCGACATTTAGTCCTGTTCGCTGAGTCATTGAGTTACCATGATTTACATCCTTCCAAATATCTTGTCGGACCAAGGTGTGGGGGCCCTTAGGGTTATAATAAATATTCTAACACGAGTGCCATGAAATTTGTTAGGATTTTTTTTTTACTCGGGGAGATCTCCAATGGCAAATGATTTATTCTTGGCTCTTGTCCACAGGTTAGAATCGGGAGCCGGTGACTCAATTGAGGCTGATTAGTCTCTATAACATGAGTTGTAAGCTTCTAACTGAAGTGTTGATGTTGATGTTGATGAATTTTGTCAAATTGATTCTACTCAATATCGTTGGTCATCCAATTTTGAATAATATTATTTTTTTACACTAGTATTTTTGGCAATTTATATCGTGCACCACGGCGCACATAACAATGCGCGCCTAGGCACAAAACGCGCGCGTCTCATGTTGATGTCATACTGACGTCACTCCGTTCATCTGAATAGACCAAACCCCATTATGTGTATTCAGTTAAAAATTTATGTGTATTATGTTATGAGTTTATGTGTATTCCGCTAAGAGTTTATGTGTATTATATTAACCAAATCCCATTCTGTGTATTCAGTCAAAAGTTTATGTGTATTGTGCAGGGTTGCAAAAATCCCGCCTAGGCACCGAGTAATCGCCGCCTAGGCGCTAGGGCCCCTAAGCCGTGGCGATTTCCCCCTAGGCTCCCGCCTAGGAGAACGGCCGCCTAGGCGCCCGCCTAGCGCCTAATTCGGCCGCCTAGCGCCTATCTCGGCCGATTACGCTGAGTTTACTCGTCAATTTCTGTCGAGTTAGCCGAGTTAACCCGGCGACGACTTGACCGTGCTAATTTTTTTCATTTATATTATATAATTTTTTTTGAAAACCATAGTTTTTGATGTATGACTTATGAATTATCATTAATTCTTTATTTGGATGTGTTATTTTGAATAAATGTGAAAACAACCTCATTAAAATTGTCAAACTGCAAGTCTACCACTGTTTTTTTGGGCCCGCCTAGATTCCGCCTAGACCGCTTAGCGCTAGGCGGCTACCCCCGGGCGCCGACTAGGCGCCTAGGCGCCTAATGCAACCATGGGAATCTACTGTCAATCCGAGGTTTATTGTGTTTAGTAATTAGTTTATGTGTGTACCTCTAGCTAAAAGTTTGTGTATCTATGTATTATGTTAGATTATGTGTATTCTGTTATGAGTTTTATGTGGCATTCGAAACAGATGATTTTTTTTAACAACTTAACAAACGACGTCGTTTTTGTGCGCCCTGGTGCACGGTATACACGATTGAGTATTTTCACCCCGTCGATGCACATAATGAATTTGTTGTAACTATATTAAGAATATTTGAATAGACATATATAATTATTTACACTATTTTGTTTTTCTTCTTCACTTCTTCTTATTGTTTTTTTTTTTATAACATTTATTTTGTATGTAGTGTTGTTTGGATTATTATTATTATTATTATTATTTATTATTATTATTATTATTATTATTATTATAATTTTATTATTGTATTTTATTTTATTATTACATTATTGCATATCGTTTTTATTATACTCTGAACAATATATGTATAAATATTATTACGTTTTATTATTATTATTATTATTATTATTATTATTATTATTAATTATTATTATTATTATATTATTTATTATATTATTATTATTATTACACTTGATTACTTTTAGTTTATTATTACCACATAATTATTAGTTCTATATAGTTCTATAGTATATAATGACCGTGAGGCACAATAATAATATAACCATAATTAACCTCCCAAATGCTCTATCTGGTCGGAGTGTGAGGGATCCTTAGAGTTGGGGTTTCAACCTTTGGAAGAATATAACCGTAATTAAATATTTTTGTATTCTATATTCTTCTAGGATTACTATTACCATCATTAATTATTCCTAGTTTACCATAATTAAATAATTTGACCAATTGAAAGATAGATTTTTTAAGAATGAGCGGAAGTTAAAGTTCAAATTTTGTTTTTATGTATAGGGCAAATTATTGTGTGGACCATGGTCACACAACTTGTGTAGACCATGGTCCACACAATAATGATTGTATATATAGTATAGATTCAATGAGGCAAAAGGCAAATTCTCCTTCTATATCTAAAGGTACAATGAAAGATGACAGATCTATTAGAAATCTAACGAACTAAAATATGAACAAACGTTTTGTTGGATAAAAAGTTAAAAACCAGTAAAAGATCAAGTAGTCTAACACCTTGTTTCTCTAATGCATTTGCTACAAGCTATAAGCTTTTTAGCGTAGTCGTCCTAAGTCCTAACATGTTTAGATTCAGGAGGGTTTAAATTGAAATTTTCTCCCTATTTACACCATGCTACTTCCCAACTTGAATGCTGGAAATTAAAGTCCTTGACTTTTGCCAAACGTATATTCCTTGGCCTAATCAGTCCTTAAACTGTTGATGAGAGTTCTGGGAAGCAAATACACGCAATGTCTATTAGGAAGCTATAGGCTGGGGTGGGGATATTCTAATGTGTGGGCAAGAATTTCCAAAATGTAATTGTTTTGACAATATTTACTTCTGGTAACACAACCCAAAAGAACAGTAAGTAAACAAACATAAAGAATAACTTGTCAGATTCAACTCCACACAAAAGATCATAACATGTCACCACCATAGTAGTTATATTTTTACATCAGAGTCCCCTTTACTTTGGCCCGCAAAGCTGCTTGTAAAGGCCTGCTGCTGCATTTATGCCTCAGATAAACTTGAGGGTTGTTAAAGGTTCAACCCTTAAAAACGCCAGAAGGATCTGCATTTTGCACATATCCAGAGGATGCTCGAGTACCTTGAACAGTGGCAGGCGCTGTGAAGAATCCTTGACTAGCATCTGCCATAAAAAATATGATACAGAAAATCAATGAATGAAGCTTGTTTTGAAGGTATAAATACGTTAAAGCGGTTTCCCAAAGGGTTAGAAGTTACCTGACTAATGAGGTCTTAGCACCTGATGAGACTATGGGTTTGGGCGGGCGATTTCAGATCAACTTGCAATATCCTGTGTTCACCATAAATAGACAACATTAGTATTTGAAAATCTCAATAGTTGGGTCTCTGTCTTTCTTTTTCAGTTAACCACAAAGTACTGTGAAGACGCAACAGAAAAGGATTACTCATGTCACTTAAAATATAACCCAGAACCCCAACTTGTTTTTTCCGTTTAATTACCTTCTGTGTGTCCGAGTGTTCTTTTGCTTCAAATGGAGGCACCCCATAGAGGAACTCGTAGCCAAAGGACACCAAGGCTCCATATGTCTACATTTGCATCGTGCTCTACACTCTCCACTGTAAGTTTTAAAATGATTAGTTGGCAAACCTTAAAACTGGGTTACCGCAACAAAACTCATCTTAGATTTCAACTGATCAGTGGGGAAAGTAAAAATTAGAATGCACTAATTCTGGCATAGCTGAACTTCTATCATCAGTTCAGAGTAGCATGGAGAGGAAAATCACATGAGTTGTAAAACTATATACATAACATACTAACCCATCTCAGGACGTAATAATACTACATGTGCCATGTGGCACACTCAAGAAATATTTATCATCAATTCAAAGTAACATGGTGAACATGAATTGTTAAACAATCTATATGCTTACCCATCTCAGGAGGTAAATAATCAAGAGTGCCACACATAGTCCGTCTGCGATTGAATGTGTGCACTGACCAACCAAAGTCAGCAATTTTAAGTTCACCCTGACATGAACAAGGATTGCAATCAATTAAAAGAACTAAAAACAGAACATGACAAAGTGTGTAAAAAATTAGGAAAATTATGTAACTGACCTGAGCACCAACCAAAAGGTTCTCAGGTTTGATATCTCTATGTATCACATGTTTTCCATGACAGTATATGAGGGCTCGCGCCAATGATGCAACATACTGTCAGAGGCATTAGAAATATCATTTAGAGAACATCAACACTGTAATAAATGTTTAAAATGAACTATATCAAGTACTCACAGTAGCAGCACGCCTTTCACTAAATATTTGCATTTCTGCAATTCCTTGTAGAGTTCACCCTTAGCTGCATACTCCAGTATCAAATACACTCGTTTCTGCAATATCAAGTGTATAAGTTTAACCATATTTTCTCTGTCTTCACAAATTAATTAAACAACAATACTGCCATGAAATGAAAAGTATAGTTTACCTGATCATAGAAGTAGCCATAAAGTCGCAGTATATTTGGATGCCTAAGGTGGCTTTGTATCTCAACTTCACGACGAAGTTGATGCTCAACCTGAGATTTTTCAGCTGGCTCTTGAACAGAACTTTTAGTGCCACAATATGATTGCTCTGTATTAACAAGATAATACATTGTCAAAATTGGAGGTCTTTCCCAAAAAATATGGTGACAGCTAATGAGCTTCTATAGAGCATTAATATTAACTCAAAGTATATGAAAGTCAAGAGAAATTCATGAAATTCAATTTGTCAGGGCAGGGGGAAGTTTGACTTCATTTCACTTTTCCATGAAAGAATTGTAACCTCAAATGAAAACCATGTTTCAAGATGTACCAGAGCCAAACAAACAAACACATCTTAAATCTGAAAGTCAAAGAAATTCATGAAATTCAATTTGTCAGGGCAGGGGGAAGTTTGACTTCATTTCACTTTCCCATGAAAGAATTGTAACCTCAAATGAAAACCATGTTTCAAGATGTACCAGAGCCAAACAAACAAACACATCTTAAATCTGAAAGTCAAGAGAAATTCATGAAATTCAATTTGTCACAGCAGGGGGAAGTTTGACTTCATTTTCACTTTCACATCTATAGAGGTGTGTATTTATATACAATTCAGAAAATTTCTATGATTTTTCCTGTTCTGTAATTGATTCTGTATTCCAAGACCCTTTGGTTACTATAAATCCAAACTTGGTTCCTCTACTGGCATAGATGTTTGGGAACATGCATACTACTTACAAGTCATTCCTTGAGCTTCTACAGCCTAATATCTATTTATATATGAAGTACACATTTTGTTTTATGCTGGTACAGACTTGCCAGTTCTTTCCTTATCCCTGAAATGCAAATCACATAGTTATCTTCAAAACAATGTTATGCTAGTACGCATGGTAGCATTTTGGACGCTTATCTATGTTTTTAGTTTATGACCTTAATTTTGGTAAAGTTAATTCAACTTGTTAGTTCAAGATGTACCAGAAGCCAAACAAACACATCTTAAATCTGAAAGTAAATGAAGGCAACATATTCCAGTAGACAGGTAAAAATGCCCGTTTACCCTCTTCTCCCTAGCTAGATACACGTGACCAAACTTCCCTCTCCCAAGAGGCTTTCCAATGTCAAAATCATTGAGAGTCCACCTCTTTTTCTCCTCACCTGTGCCTTCGGAATAAGAAGCCTGTAAAAATAATTGATCAGCATATCATACAACCCCATGAGATAAGAACACAACACACCAACTTAGTGACTTACAGCAACAAAACTTAAACTTTGTAGTCTCTTTTAGTAGGCTAAAAATGGAAAGTGAAATTTCAGAAATTCCACATCATTTTTAATTTTACTACAAACACACACACCGAGAATCCATCCTGATTGACTCAAAGACATGAATACTTTTAATTTATATATACATTTCAAATACAAAATCCTCAAAGCAGCAGGCTCAGAAATGAATAACTAATCTCATCCATAATCACCAAAATGCTCAATGATTCCATAAAGGACACAAATACGAATTTCCTCCTGCTAACGCACAGTTCTAAGGACACCAACAATCAAGTTCAATAATCACTTATGAAATGAAAGAATAAACCCTAATTTCGAAATATAAATCCCTTAAAACTCGCGGCTGAGAAAATTCAATTCATGACATATAATTGAACTGGTCCTAAATCACAAAGAAGCAAAGAGGAATTGTACCTTTTGTTGATGTCCCAATTGCGTCTCAGCTGCGATCTCCATCTCTAGGGAGGGTTTTCGGTTTTTAGGGGAAGAGAGGAAGAAGAGAAAAGTGAGGAGAAAGAAATTTCTGTGAATTGTCTGAGAATTGAGAGATTTGAATTTTGGAGAGACGGAGAGTGGTATTTATTTCGTATTTCTTTTTTTCTTTTCTTTTTTAATTATTCGCAACGGTCGAATTATTTTCGACAATTTCCACGTGGATCAATAGCGCCGAAGCTGATTTTCGAATTCTTTAATGTGTCTCTACGACTTCTTTCAAAAAGAGATTTATTTTTAAATTATTTTTTTTAAATTTCTTTCCAACTGGAAGAGGAGCGTTATTTAGATGTGGGACTGGGCCAGCATTAAGTTGTTCCACTTTGGCCCACCATTGAGCTGTTCGTAATGTTATGCCGTGCAACCGAATGTACCATGCGCATGGTGCATAGGTTCAAAACGACGTCGTTTTGATAAAAACGGTGTGTCCCATTTAAAAAAAAAAAATCAGGTTCGATTCTCAGCAATAACATTATTGTGGATATATAGTTATGAAATTGTGGATATATAGTTATGAAATTTGTGATATATAGTTATGAAATTGTGGTTATATAGTTCATTCATTGTGGATATTTAGTTCAATCATATATTGTGGTATTTAGTATTCATTCTTCATTGTGGATTTTTACTTCATTCATTCATTCATTGTGGATTTTTACTTCATTCATATCATATATAGTTATGAAATTGTGGATATATAGTTATGAAATTGTGGTTATATAGTTTATTTGTTATATAGTTCATTCATTTGTGATATTTAGTTCAATCATATAATTGTGGATTATTTTAGTTCATTCATTGTGGATTTTACTTCATTCATTCAATTCATTGTGGATTTTTACTTCATTCATTCATTCATTGTGAATTTTTACCTCATTCATTCACTCAGGAAATTGTGGATATATAGTTATGAAATTGTGGTTATATAGTTATGAATTTCTGGATATATAAAAATGCTATTGCCGAGAATCGAACCTGATTTCTTCTTTAAGTGAGACGCGCGTTTTTTATAATCAAAACGGCGCCGTTTTGCAACCGTATGCACCTTGCAAGGTGCATTCGGTTGCACAGCATAATTTGCGCGAGCTGTTCAAGGTTGGGTAACAAGTTATTGGGTTGTTATATTATAGACCGCGGTACATAATCGATTATGCACCGCGGCCCATATACGGCGCCGTTTCTTTAAGTAAAGAAACGGCCCGTCGTTAGAGTTAACGGAGTCCGTTTGTTTGGTGTATTAAACACCAACTGACACTACAGTATATCCAACCGACACTGCAGTTATATCAAATGATACTGTAGTTATAGTGAAATGAAACTGCAGTGTATATAAACTGAAACTGATAACATTTCACATATTTGAGTGTATATTGTACAATGAAGCTGTAATTATATCAAAATGATCATGTAGTTGTTTTAATAAAACTACAGTGTATATAAAATAAAATTAAATAACATTTTCACATATTTGAGTTTATAATATCGAATGAAACTATAGTTATATCGAAATGAAACTGTAGTTGTGTTCAACTGAAACTGCAGTGTATACAAAATGACACTAAATAACAGAGTTACTTTTTGCAAAAGGGTGCGAAATGGCGGAAATAAACACTGTTAATTTTCATTTAAAAAAAAAGACGCGCGGTGCATAATCGATTATGCACCGCGGTGCATAATATAATTTGCCCAAGTTATAGGAGCATTATGTTCTGCAACTATGGTGCACACGATTGTAAAAACGACGTCGTTTTGATGTTCAATTTAAAAAAAAATCATTTTCAATTGTTATTAACGGCGTTATATTATACATAATTTGAACTATATATCCAGAATGAATGAATTATATAGTTCAAATTATGCACAACATGACGCCGTTAACGACAACCGAAAATAATTTTTTTAAAAAGTCGGACGTCAAAACGACGTCGTTTCAACAACCGTGTGCACCATGCATGGTGCACACGGTTGCACACCATAATGCTCCCAAGTTATAGGCAAATTATAGGGCTTATTGTGTGGATCATGCCCATATAATATTGTATGGATCATAAAAGAAAGTATATTTTTAATATACTAAAGATACATTATTTATGTACTGAATGTACATTATTTTAATATATTAAAAATATATTTTTAATATATTAAAAGTACATTATTGTGTATTAAATGTACATTATTTTATAATATATAAAATATGTCCACAATTTGTGTGAACCATGATTGAAATTATAGGGCTTAACATGATGCCAAAACGTATTAGAAAAAAAAGGAAAAAAGAAACGAAAGAAAAGAAAAGCAAGAAACATGCATGATAGACTTGTGTCAAAATACGCAATTTATATATTGAATATTCACAATTACATACGTAAATGTTCACAATTTGAACATCAGTATGTAAATTTATTTATTTTTTTTTTTTTATTTATAGGAAATGTTCAATTTTGTCCTATTTTTTTCATTCTATTATTTAGGGCTTTTAATTTGTCAGTCCTTTTTCTGTAGCTTTTATTTATAATTTGTCTATTTTTATTTATCCTTTTTTTTAATTTATTTGTTTATATTGTTTTGTTTCATAGTTTATTTCTTCCTTTTTTTTGTTCCTGTCCTATATTTTTTTTGTTATCGTTCCATTGTTTTAATGTTTGTGTGCTTTTATTTATATTATTTTTGTAATTTTGTTATTTATTTAATAATGATTTTATTATTGTATTCATCTGCTTCCTCTTTTTCTCCTTATGATTTCTTTCTATTCTTTCTCTTCTTGTTTTCCTTGTTTTTCTTCTGGACTGTATTTATTTTATATTATTGATATCTGTTTTATATTTTGTGATATTTGGGAAATAGTTATTCTTGTATGTATTATAGTATATTTATAGTTTTTTTTTTTTTACTATGGTTGATTATTTTTAATATACTGCTATGTAAATTCGTGTTAATTTATTTATATTTAGATGGATTCTTTGTCTTCTGGTATAAGAAGAAAAGAGGCTATTGAAATCGTTATTTTCTCTATTTATATCCCTTATATTTATATTATAATTATTCTTTCTATATTATTTCTTAATCTCAAATATTTTTTGACAAAAATTGCATATTCTATTATATATCTTATATATGTATATCTATATATAGCAGGATCTATATATATATATAAAGTATCTTCTCCTATATCATTTATTTACTTATATATTTATTATAATCTCTCTCATTTTAGTATATTTAAATGTTATAAACATTCTGGTTAGTATGTAAATATTTTATCTATATTTGAGTGTTGATCTCTGAGAGAGAGCGCGTCCGCGAGAGAGAAGATATTTTATCTGTGCTGTTGTATCTTATGTGTTCGATATCCTATTATATATTCTTGGTATTCTTGTTTAATTTCATTTATTAGATAGATCGTACATTCTTATCTATAAAATGTAATACTGTTTATTCTATAATATATCTATATGATAATGTAATAATGAAATTGAAGTTGTAGTTGTGTTGAATATGTTATAACTTGCATTGTGTTTTATATTAAATATGAAACGGTTAATGAACAGTGCACGGTTATTTGTTTTATTTTTTTTGTTTTTATTAGTTTGTATAATGAAAACTTAGTTATATCGGAAGAGGATTACTGTATTTGGATGAATGAAACTACCGTGGTATAAAAACATGAAATTGAATAACAAGTTTCACATAGTTGAGTGTATACTTGTCGATATGAATTATCGGAGTAATATCAAATTAAACTTAAATTATTGAAGTATATATTAAATAAAACTGAATATATTAACAAACAAAGCTATTTTACACGAACGGTCGAACAGTGTCGTTTTCGTTTCATTAAAGATAGTTAAATGATATCTCGGTTTTGGACCATGGTATCACGGTATTAATTTGTTTTCATATCGACTACCTGCAAGTGCCAAACCGTTAAACCGAAAAGCAGGTCGAGCTCAGGATCAGACCTTCTCTGATTCACATACCCCACAGGTCCATGATGCTTAGCGCCTTAGCCATGGAAGCCAGAATAGTTCTATCTGTCGATAGTATCTCTAAAAGAATGCTACTGGGAAATGAAAGAGAGGAAAAGACGTGTTGATAGAGAGGCTCGCGCGAGCGCGTAACCTGTTATATCTCTTGCTAATCTATCTATGGATTTCTTATTTATGAGTATTCCTAAGCATATATCGAAGTCTGGCTGGAGCTCTCTAGTATTCTTCTATCACCCAAACCAGATATCCTTTGTATTCAATCTATATCTATTCTATCTATGCATTGCTCCGACAGTCACCATTGGGATATCTATCTTTGATGTTAATTGAGTATGTCAGGACACTATCTTATGTTTACGTTATTCGAAACTGTCTTTTAAATCCATGAGTAATTTACAATGCCTTTCACTTGACTCAGACTTAGGCTGGCTTGCCCTGAGGATCCGTAAGTTCAGACCAGTGCCTTGGTTATCATAGATAGTATATAGATATCTTGTTCAAGATCTCTATGTAAGGCTGAATAACAAGCTTAAGGGTAGCTGATGTTTGTGCTGAAGTGATCTGGGTTCTCTCCCTCTTACGTGAGCATTGGCATCACTAGGATTTCAGTTTCGAAGTGTGGTGTGATATTCTAGCCTTGGTGCCTACATATTGTGTTGTAATCCTTATTTTTCATGCTCGCACTAAACATGTTGAAATTGACTTCCATTTTGTGAAGAGACAGAGTTGCAAAGGGAGAAGACAAGTCAAACTTTATCTCTACCAAAGATCAACTTGCTGACATATTTACAAAATCTTTAGCATGTCCTAGGTTTCTCTTTCTATTAGAAACAAGCATATGTCAACATCATGTACCCTGTGCTTACGAGAGACTATTAGACTCTATCTATGTATTGAGTCTACATATGATTCCCATCCTATAGCTCTCCCTAAGTCTCCTAATCCTAGTCTCTAACTCTCTTCTTGTTATATATACCTAGGACTTGTATTTGGTAATTCATAACTATTATACAATCTCTATTCATTCTCATTGTTATGATATTGGGGTGACAATGGCGAACACATTAATAAGATCCATGAGTCATGTTTATGCACACGCCATACCAGTCTAATCGCCACAACACAATCTCTAATACGTGCACCCACCAACATAGAAAAGTAAAAAATGAGATCATGTTATGCACACGCATGAACTCAACGTACACACAAATCACAAAATTTATTTTTCTAATTGAAATTTACAAAAATAAAAATTTTAAAATTTACCAATTTTTAAAATTAAAATAATTGC
>VALG01003418.1:0-10658 GCA_009835305.1 Ipomoea purpurea | reverse complement strand
ATGGCAACATCGGGATTATGAAGTGGTTCGGTACTACAAACGTTTCGTTAAGTTGTTACCTCAATACCTTCTTTCGGTCTCACACTCTTAAGGTAATCACCCTCTCTCTCTCACGGTTATTAAGCTATATTCACTACCTAAGATTTTAAGTTTTAATCACATATTATTAAAGTTTAAGGCAAGATTTGATAATTGTCTAGTGATCTTATAATTTTAATTTGGTTGGGAGTAGCCACAACATCCTTAATCTGTTAAAATTATATATTAAGCGGTTTGTTTTGATCACAATAAAGTTTTGGACATATCATTTGTGATTAATTGTATGTAATATGATGGAAATTTAGCCCACGGACACACTTCATTATGTTTGTATATTAATCAATCATGACATACTGGACTACGGTCATTTAATTTTAGCCCACAGGCAATTATGTATCGGTATGTATTATTGTATTATTTATATGATAATGAAAAATCATTTATAGTTTTAAACTTTTATGGTCATTCCTTTCACCCATAATTTCCAATTCTATACATGAAGTACTAATTATTTAAATGAATGAAAATTTAGGTCATGTAATTCTTTAAATATTGCCCAAAGTGAAAATAAAATAAAGGAACATGATCTCTTAATTTTTTATCATAATGATGCATATTAGTATATTATTGATACTAAAACTTTATAGCTACAAGCAAGTTTTATGTCATTGATTCCTTCCAACTATTTTAGATAAATGTTTCATCTCATAAATAAATCTTCAGTTGGATCGATATTGAGTAAAAAACTTTAGCCCACAGACAATTTTATGTCATAGATATCTTATGACTCTTTAAATTGTGAAAAATACATTATCATAAGGTTATTTTAATTGGTATTTATAGAATTATAAAACTTTGCTATCCTAAAGGAAAGTTTTTGTCAAAAGTAAATAGAACTCTACCTATCGCTATGCGACCATTAGATGGCACTATTTAAGTATCACAATTGATTTGTTGAAAGTTGATAAATTTTCGGATTCAACGTCAATATAATTTCTATCATGAGGACGTAGGTCTAATGTGGTGCAGTGTGCCATTGGCGAAATACATTTATATGTTCTATGTTATAAATGAATAATATTTCAAGCAACTTATTTTTATTTAATTTTTATATAACAGTCTCGACCGTCTATGTCTTTCGACTTCAGATGTGAATCGTCTAGATCAACTGACCTAATGTATGCCGAATTATTCGTTTGAAGTTGCACTATTGCCATCCAATGTGGTATTTGATATTTCATTTTAATAAATAACCTCAGAAATTGCATTATGGACCATCTGTCTTATAGCCAACATGTTACTCACTTTGGTGTTTCTTTATGACATAAGAATTTATTCATATACTAGAATGGTTTCTTTTATATTTTTCTTTAATGTAAGGTAATATACTGACTCACACAATGGTGAGAAAAATAATAAAACATATAATTTAATTGAAGAATGGTAAACGTGAACACCCACAATATACCCTTAATTTATTAACTACCACTCCAATCAACTCGCCACCGCTACTTCTGAGTTGCAACTGAAGAGAAAATATATTCGTCAAGGAGAATATTTGAATGCTGTATTTGAATTGTTCAATACGTTTCGCCGACACCTCCACGTTCTCCTCGCATTGGTCAATATAGCATAAAGTATCAACTTTATGTAGCTGCGCGCTCGCAAATCGGCTACTCACACGATATCTCCTTACTGTCTCGACATATTTCATAGTTGCGGTTCACACTCACTCTCACAGACAGAGAAGTCTATCGATGCTTAAGACGCTCTCTCCAACAACACAATAATATTATATTTTAGAATTATAAAGTTATTCAGTGAAGTATTCAAATACATTCATTCAACACTTGGAAGTCGCTTTATCATCCTTAATCTAATAAGATACAGATAAAAAGGCTCACTACAACTTCAATGGGAAAGCACTGATTGATATTGATGTTGCTATTACCTCATTATATATCACTTCTCTTCATATACATCATCTCTCACTCACTTCGAGTTAATTGGGAAACTCCAACTAAACACTCACACGAGACACACGACATCATTTACTCTTTATTTAAGAATGATAATATAGTTAGTAATAACACACATAGAATATAATAGATGAATAGCGCACACTCTTATTTAGCTATAAACATTAAATTAAATATAAGCTGTGATTGCAATCAGATCTTATTTGAGGAAATAAAATATCACTGAATCCTTTCTTTTGTTTATTTTCATTAAAAAAGTAAAAAAAAATATTACAGAAGGAATGTACTTCATATATTAGAGATCCCTTGCATGGGGTGCCAGTCTGTTTGTGATTGGTTAATATTAAAACATTATTAATAGTAGACTAAGTGTAGCATAAGAAAAATCGTAAAAATAATTCATTGTATTAATTGCATATTCATTAAAATGAACAATGAAGTTATCTTTTTTATTATTGAGGTGTTTATCGTAGATAAATACTAGAATAACTACCAAATTCATTTTAAAAGTACATTAAATACGGTGGACTCTAGTACCAATTTGGTATTTGGTTGTACCTCGTATAGTTATAATTGGAAACTTATACTGTTGTAACTTAATTATCAATCTTATTGTTGGTCTATAATTTTTTATGAAGTTGGTGATGTAGTGAGTACTATACTTCAACCCAATCTCTGTCGTTATCTTCATCTGTTGGTCTATGATATGCTCATCCTTGATCGTTTTTGAAGACCTCTATGTTTTAAGGTCTCATAAATGAGAGGAAGAGTATGCCAGTGAAAATATACTATATCAATAGGTCATCTCATCCACCAAAATACTATAGCTTAAATAATATTTCTTCAAAAAAAAAGGGTTGAACCCTAAGTGCCTCCCAACCTCCGACAGCAACAGCAACATTTATGAAAAGAGTTGTATATCATAGAGAGTGATCATAACTGACATGGAATTGAGTATCAAGAGACTAGACCCTCTTGTGTCACATGTTACTATGGATGCCCTACTTAATTCAAGTCTTCCTTAATTCACCTGTTGCGCGTAAAGTGTATTCTTGGATTGGACATACATTCCTACTAAGGCTACTGGTGAGCAGGAAACACCATTAGTCCCTGATGCGGTGTGGTCTCAAATGGTTCATTTACTTTTAATGGAACAGTTGGACTTAAGTTCGCAATGAGATGTAAAATCTACATTAATATCTCAATTAAATATGTGATTACATCTACCCAATTACAACTATACACTCTGGTACAGAACAATTACCATACACATTATAATGATTCTTCTTAATATAATGTCAGTTTTATTTGTGTTTGTTATCTTTTTTGTTAGAAGGTTGTGTCTTAAGTTGCTGCACCAAGAATACGAGAAATTTTATTTAAGTTTTTCCATTTCTGTATGTAATTATTTTATTCATTACTCTCTAAGTAAATATTTAATAATTTTACTGTATATTATTAGTACACATGTGATTTGTTTTGTCAATATTAGGTGAAGTTCATATGTTGACTATAAGAGTATGATTTTTTATTTGGAGTCATGATTGATGTATTATAGGTCTCTCAAAAAATTTATCATTATTTTTTTTAAGTCAATTTCGATAGCAAAACTGATCTGATGACTATAATATATAATAATCCTGGATTTGATGGATATCATGATATTGGTTTATTGTTATATTTTTCATTTGAATAATTCTCTTTTCAATACACATAGCGGATTGTGAGGAGTGCGGTACTCGAACATGTTGAAATGCATTTAAATCAAAAAGAGGAGTTCCTTGCTATAATCAGCTCCTAACTACTATAGACTCAGGATATATTATTGATATATGTTTTATATATGTCATCGTGATGTCTGGTATAGATTTAGATCACCTTAACATAGGCTATACATGTATTATAATCCATAACCAAGTACGTACTAGATTAACGACACTTAATATGTCAACTTGACCACTTATATAGCGTCACCTCAATAATTTAAAATTGATTAATAGTGAATTAATTTACACATATTAATAAACTTAATCACTACACTTTTTCAAGGATTTTAGAACTAAACATAATCTCTCACTCATATTGGAGCGTTACTATACAAGCCGTATTAATTACTAGTTCATAATAAAGACAACACATAATCCCTATACAACTCGAATTGCATGTCCTGCTGCATACATTAGTTAGAGTAGTAATCCTAGTAAATATCGACCGATCTTTTACAATTATATAAAACTTCGCGTCCTTACTCTCATAGTGACACTATAAATAGTAAAGAGTATCCTCTATGTTTCAATCGGAACCACTAAAGAGTGTCTCGAGAAAGAAGTGAAGAGACATTCGAACTGTGATATAACTGAATCTAGTAATAAAGAAGGATATGACGCGCCGAAATATTTATTACTGTTAAAAACTGACGTTGATGATCTCTTAAACTTTGCATATTAGTCCAAATTGGCCTTAAGGTAGAGATTCTGTAAGTTAGCATAAATGCTAACTATCATTCACCTTATGCATTTGGTTCTATACGGATGCATCACATAATCATTTTGCCGTTTAAGTGTAGTGATATTATGTTTCCATGATTTTCTCCTATAATAAATGTAGATAGTTTAAAGTAAGATACTCTATATACAGATTAGTGAGACTTTAGGTAGAATTGACACGTATTCAGACATCTATCTCTCACGTATCATTAAAAAAATACCTAAAAGTATAGCTCGAATGGCTACACAACATGCTATTCCTATATTAAATGCTTATGACAACAAACACTGATACGTCCTTTTTAGACCAATCTTATAAATCTCATAAGAAATAAAAATGTGGATACATCATAAAACATTACAATCCATATGATAAGACTTTCCACTTAAGAACATCTTTCGAATTGATTCATGCTTATATCCAACCGATTATGAATTGGCGTCATATAGCTTCAGTAAGAGAAATTCACACAACACACTATATTGAGTTGACATAAGCCTACAACCAAAAATGTGCTATACATCTATAATATGTAGAAAGAAATCGGAAATGACTCCTATATTTAATTCACCTAGAATGAATTTAATTATAATGAAGTTAACACACAGTTAAATTCTTTCATGCTTCATATATTTTGCATTAATATTAAATTGATTACAACTATTTTTCAATAAATATTGTGTTGGCTCAGATTACCATATTATCTCAATAGCTCCGAACAATATGAAAATCATTTTTATATAAAATATCTCACATAAAAAATCACATGTTAAATAATACAGTAAAATTAAATTTATTGAGTAATGAAAAAAATTACAACCAGAATGGACATTAAATAAGTTTCGTTTTGTGTAACAATATGTAAAATTGTAAATCATACAAAAAATAAATCATTATATTAAGAAGATAATAATGTGTGGTGAATTTGACAGAGTGAGTGTTGGTAGTAAAATTAATAAACTTATTGATTTGCCAGCATGGTATCTCAACTGGTCATAAAAGTGAAACTTTGGAAGAATGATCAGGGATTGAGTCTCACCAGCGGCAGTGTGGAAGCAACCTCTCAAAGTGAGAGGAGCTTCTTGTGCGCAGTGAACACCGGTCTAGTCTCTGTGATTCATTCATGTTCAGTTGAGTCACCATGATTTACATCCTTCCAAATGTTTTGTCTGGTCGGGGTTTGGGGGCCTTAGGGTTTCAACCTTTTTTTTGGAAGAATAAACTTATTGATTTGGTGGATGATGACTTGAAAGTAGTTTCACTGGCTCTCTTCTCCTTTAGACCCTTAAATCAAGGGTCAAAAACGTAAGAGCAAATAGACCAACTTTAATGAAGTCAACGCATATATACTCATAAATAAATAAATAATTATTAATTAATTAATTAATTATACCGAGTAATATATCTATATGTATTTATGTACTTTTAAAAATTAGTTAGAGTAGTTTCTAGAACCTAATTTAAAAAGATATACATACAGTGTTTTACGTTTGCTTATGCACACATTTTTAATTTCTTAATTACTCAGCCAACCATGCATGATCTTTGAATCTTGATCTTCCTTCTTCTTCTTTTTTTTTTTTTTTAATGAAAAAAAAAAAAGATTTTCGTGAGATTTTTTTCCTCAAAATCTATAATAATTTAATTAAGTTATAGAAAAGTACTACACATTTTTCACATTTTTCATTATTAAGGCATTTAAAAAAATATTTTATTTTATTTTTTTATTGATTACCCATGAATTAGTGAATTTCATCACAATTTAATAAAGGGTTGTAGCATCATGATTCTTGCTCCCATTATAGCATTTTAGCGAATATCCTAATAGGGTAAACATTCGCATTTTTGGTATTCAAGTTTTTATATTTTATAAAGAGTTTGTCTCTACATACTCTTAGCATCATGACTCTGCCTATTGTAAGGGCTCTAAATAGATATAGCCGATCCACCACTAATACTATGCTTAATTCTATATCATTGGCACGACTGAACAATTCAAATACACATCAATGATATTGCTTTGAGAAATTTTCTCATTGCAACTCAAGAATAGCTATCTCCATTGTTGGATATAAATAATGGTGGGTTTCACCTTTCAATTAATTACAATGTAGTAGTAATCTCTAAGAAACTTATGATCCTTCTTGTATTGAAATATAGTTTAAGAAAATGCTCCATGTCATGCTAGCTGCAAATGGTCGAGTTCAAATTTAGTGTACCAATTGAATTGCAATGTCACTTCAAGAATTTGCAAAATTGTTTGACAGAGATCTCCATAAGTGCACTACAAGAAGTCAATAGTTAAAAAAAATTATTGATAATAAAAAACAACAACAACAATCACTGCACCACTGCGCAATTTGCCCACTCCTCAATCGTGACCCGCCAATCTCACATCTCAATGGTGCATGAGCAATGGTTATACTGAAATTGGACGATATATTATTACTATATATATATCATAGTACTTTATATATTATATATATATAATATATATATATAATATATATATATTATATTATTATATATAATATATAGTATATATATATATAGAGAGAGAGAGAGAGAGAGAAGAGAGAGAGAGGTCACACAAGGTGGCGACCCCTTCCCGTGTGGTCATGTGGCGATTTTCGGAATACACAAATAGTTAAGTAGATATACACCATCGTCAAGAAATGCACCACAAAAAACGCATAAAAATTAGGTACGCATCACCAACAACACACTATTAGGTGTGAGCAAAAACACCATACAGTGTTCGGAAATACACCATTGGGGTTGGTGAATTATATGGTGTATTTTTTGGGTCTGTTGTATATTTTTTGGTGTTCTTTAAATTTCATTGTGGTGTGTTTCCTTTATACTGTTGGTGCATGTTGTTAACATTGTTGGTGTATTCTGAAATTCCGTCACACGACCACACCTAATAACATGACCACATATGAGCATTATATATATATATACGTCCTCTGCAATGGCCCTTCAAGGCCGATTTTTGGATTTTTGTGGCTCGGCTCTCATAAATAAATAAGGTCTTACCAAAAGTATAAGTGTAATCTTTAATGATGAATGGTGAATGGTATTGGTGGTGAATGGTACATGTTTTAAGTTATCTCTTCAGATTTCGCGCTTGAGACATCATTTGTGCCATTGGGGAAACAGAATGGTTTAGTCATGCTCAATTAATTATGTCATAATTATTAGGAGAGAGAAGTGATTTGGGATACAACTAATGAGTTTTAGGATTTGGTAGGATATATCCTGACCGACCTAAGATGTTCTCCGTATCATTCAGTACAACCCTTTGCCCGAGCGCTGCAGCGGGAAGACGGTCGTAACGGTCGTTCATGTAACCTTGTGCTGACCTTCTGCTTAGAGGCGTTCGAGTCCGATCGGCTGATTCACGTCCCGGCCGGTTTCTGCTCGACCGCCGTACCTTTGCCCCACATGGACGCAGTATCGCTAAGAGGGGCATGTGGCCAGTGCCAGGCGTCGATAGAGGGTGGCCACCAGGTTTTGGCATGTGGATGCCGCGTGGAGTACATGCCGATAAGCCGGACGCTGTCCCTAGCAATGGGCTATAAATATCCACGGCAGACAAGGTGAAAGGGACTTTTGGAACGATCAAGAGGCTACTTACAGAGCTGCCCGATTCTAGACAGTCGGCCCTCAGAGTAACCATTTAGATTGTATTAGGTCACCCGTGTATTTACACTATCATTTTGGCGTCGTCTGTGGGGATCGGTACAATTAGTCATGAACGATGAAGTGCCTACGTCCCAAAACATGTATCCATACATGCAGGATATACAGGAAGATACGGTCAGTTCTTCCGACCATCACACCTAGTATCGTCCAACCGTCGACCTGAGCCTCAACCTTTCACCCCCTCACTCGGTGGCTCCTAACCCGGTCAATTATGTCGAACCGATGTATCCGCCACCTGGTCAGCAATTCTCGTACCCAGGATATTTCACACATCCAGCACCACCCGCACAGTATGGTTACTGATCCGGGACCCCAATGTACTATCCGACGAGTAACTATCAACCTTATAGGCTTGCGTACACGGCTCCAGCTTCTGTCCCCCCGGAACCAACCAGCAATGCAGACCGAGTCCGAGCTTCAGCCCGGTCCCCGGACTAGGCGCTCGGTTCGCTCGAGGTTGGGATCGCAGGGGGCAGGATCCCCAAAGGAGACCGACGACAGGAGAACTAATGTCCAGGGCGGCAGATGAGCCTCGAGCCACACAGACAACTCGCCCGCCTTGAGCGATGTTTGAGCATTCTTGTCGGGCCGGCATGGTCAACGTGGGACTAGGGCTGTTACGAAGCCGAACATAAAACGACGGACGGTTGTTCGTACGTTCGTTTGTCTAAGGGAATTTGGACGTGTTCCGTGTTCTGTGTTCGTTTGTTAAGGTTTTGAAAATTCTGTTCGTGTTCGTTTGGTTTAAGCCGTTCGTTAGTGTTTGTTAACGTTCGCGAAACATGTTTCTACGAACCGTGGTTCGTTAAACGGTTAACGAAACGCACTACTTCGCGAACGTGTTTCGTTAGACGTTCAGTGAACACGTTCGCAAACGGTGCTTCGGTTAACGTTACACAAACACGTTCACAAACATGTTCAAGTTAACAGAGCACGTTCACGAACATCATCTCAGGTGTGCATGTCCTCGATGGAATACTTAATAATGACAAACACGCTGGCACATTGCTCATGATCATAATTCGTTCGGAACAATAAAGTAGGATATACGTTGCAACTGAACAATAATCAAACAAACAACACATACTTACACAACTAACTATTAACTATGAATATAATCCTCTATATGTTTGTGAACCATTGTTCGCATCCGTGATGCATCACCTTATTATAACGGAACGCACAAACGAGGCTTGTTCACGAGACATTTGATTAAATTAACATGACTAAACGATCGATTGTTCACTGAACGCATTAGTAACTAGCGAATGCATCCAAAATGAGCCGTTGTTCACGGACCGAACATTATAAAACGAACATCAAACAAGGCTTGTGTGGGGTGGACAGACTACTCGTACGGCAAACGAGCCTTACAGTCTGAATCCAAGTGCTAGCTTCTCCGATATTATTTAACCCCCGAGCTTCTACATAATATTCTGATATTGTTATATGTCGGATTTACCTATTAAAACTCAACACGAACATAATACGAAACGTGCTTATCGGAACAATAAACGGATACAGCCGAGCTAGATTGGGCGAAGGTGACGCTGCCACATGTTCGTAAACCCCTTAACTGGAGATGGCCGAGTCAAGACGCGATGGCTCTGTCGTTTGATCCCTATTGCTGCACGCGCACAGGGCTCGGACCTTTTAGTCATATAAGCGAGAGTTTCAAGTTAAGCAAAGTAGTGGTCTAGTACACAGTAATACCTTTACAGTGTATGATTTGCGAGCTATTGTACACAGGAGCGAAGTCGTTACCCAATGTATTCCCGGTCTGCGCCCAAGCAGTGAGTTGTACGAAGTTCATATCGGGGAATGGTGAACCTGAGCTCGCGCTCTGAGATCATTTAAATAATACTCGGTGTGGGCACCCTTCACAATGAGCATGCTTCAGGGCCTATCGCAGGTTGACACCGGCCAATTTAAATGTATTGTGCGCGTGACGCGCGCTTTCACAGGTGCCGAGATTATGCTATTCTTGCTGTACTGTACCCCGCTGCGTAGTACGCATACGCGAATTTCCGAGTCACACTACATAGAAGTTATGATATCGGTATGTACCGAGTGTATATTGTTCACCGTACCACACATCTCTAAACCGGATATCCGTAAGTGTTCATGCGGGAACATGCTGAGAGGATGTGGCTGTGCAGATAGACGCGCACTATGTGATATACATGTTCTAGCCCTTTCATGTGTCTTGTGACGTCTAGTCCCGGTTACGATCAGCTGAGTGGTTTTAGAACGTGGATGCCGAGGATCTCTTTTCATTGTTTTCGCCAACTTTAGGCTATACAAGTAGTTTACCCGAAAGTTTGTAACACTCGAAAATCATCTGGAAGCCTTACATGTACTTGAGGAAAGGCGTAAGCAGGGTTTGTTGAGGGGAGAAATCCTATTACTGCACCGCATACTTTGGTCTAAATGGGAAACATGACC
>VALG01003414.1:0-11444 GCA_009835305.1 Ipomoea purpurea | reverse complement strand
CCCAATTCAATTCAAAAGTCTTTCAAAAAGTTGGGGGACAAACGATTAAAACTGAATTTTCCATTGCTTGGTATTTTTCTTCCAAAATGAATTTTAATTTCCAAACTTCTGTTGGTGGACTTCCCTCAACAAAATGGTAGGGGTGAGGGAAAACTAAAAATACCATGAGCGAAAAAGAGTCTTTGCGATTTTTCAGGCTAAGGTTTGCCAATTATTTGGAAGAATCTTGCGGCCGGCATATTGATCCAAAAATTCGAACCCACAAAACCAACCTTTCTTTGATACAAGTTCTATAAAAACTCTTTGGGGTAAAGTTCTCATCTAAAAAACAACCACAAAATCGGTGTTTTTTTGGGTGTTCTATGGGGCTTGCTCAAACCATCAAAGGCAAGACGATATGGTTTAGTAAGAAAGGTCGAAAAAGTGCTCTTTAGTTTAATCGTTGGAAAAACGGTTTGGGAGGGGTATATGGATCTTTGAACAAAATTTTGTCTCGTGGATGTGAATTTTGAGGATTTTTCCCCTTTTCCCCCTTTGGGGAACGGACTAACCCATCTTTTTCATGAAAGATTGTTCAGGAGGAATTTTCGGCCCATCAATTGATGAGGGGCCAAAACCCAGCTTTTCCACCCTAAACAAGCCCCAAACCTTTCCAACCCTTGAAAGGCCCAAAGCTTTAAACCCCAAAAGCCCAACCTCCCAAAAAACTAGGAGGTAAATTCCAAAGGGTACCGAAAGGTCAAGCTAAAAACATAACCTAACATAAAAAAACAACCATGTATCTTGGTTTCTGAATAAAAACCCCAGATTTTCAGAATATTGAGAGATGAGTCGTTATGGAATAAATTCTTCAAGTGTGGATTGCGCGCTATGTTTATAATTCTATGGTTGTTAAAAAAAAAAGTCCCATCCCCTCCGTTTCAAACACCCATTCTTCAACCTTCCCCTCAAGGCTACTCTTATCCAATTAGCAACATTATACATAATTGTGACAATTTTTCTTTGCATATAGAACTTTTTCGGCAGCAATTCTTTTTCTGGGGAAAAAGAACCAAAAATCTTTTAAGTAGGGCCGATGACACATAGCGGCTGGAAAGGAATCAATGGACAAATTAAATTCAGGCCCTCGAAGACAATCAAAGGAAATCATACCTTGATATTATTTCTGAAGCAAGATTGCTGGGGGCCAAGGCCGGTTAGTGTTCCTATTGAGTAAACCACATACTCGGCCTAGCTAGTGGCCCAATTTCTCTAATCATGCAGGCTTATCGGCGCCTAGTTAGAAGACTTATCTACTTAGCCGTAACTCGACCAGATCTCGCATACTCTGTTCATGTGTTGTCTCAATTAATGCAAGAACCACATGATTAGCACTGGGGAGGCAGCTCTTGAGAGTTGTCCGTTATTTGAAAGGTACACCGGGTCAAGGGATTCTCCTACGAGCAGACAGTGATCTAATGCTACAGGGATTGATGTGATTCGGATTGGGTCGCATGTCCTACTACTCGGCGATCGCTTACTGGTTGGTTGGTTTTTCTTGGTCATTCTCCAAAATCTCGTGGAAAACAAAGAAACAAACTACTGGTTTCTCGTTCTTCCGCAAAGGCAGAATACAGATCCATGGTAGCTGTTACTTGTGAACTCAAATGGTTAAAGGGCTGTTGTTAAGTCTGGGGGGGTTCATCATCCCAAAACCATAAAGTTATTTTGTGACAGTCAATCGGCTCTTCATATTGGAAGAATCCAGTCTTTCATGGAACGCACAAAACACATTGAAGTGGATTGTCATTTTGTTCGCAATGCAAATTAAAGGATGGTTTGATCTTCCCTTCCTACATTCCTACCAATTCGCAATTAGCTAATATCTTCACAAAAGGCTCTTGGGCAAAGGCAATTTGAATTTCTTTTTCGCAAGTTGAGCATTTCTGATCCGCATGCTCCAACTTGAGGAGGGGTGTTTGAGATATTTGATGATATTAATCATCTATATTAATAATCATGTGTCTCTTGGGTTTTCAATATGTCACTTGGATTTTCCATGTGTCTCTTGGATTTTCTATGTGTCTATTTGTTTTCTCATTTGTATTCATTTTTCATCATCTATTGGCACTATAAATAGAATACTTGTATTGAAGTTTAGACATAAGAGACGATGCATAAACAATTCTCCCTTTTCTTCTTATTTGTTTGTATTCTACAACTAAACACACCCAAAACCTTACTATTCATCCGACCCTGTGCATGCATGTGCTTTTCAACCTTAAATATGTGCCGCCACCATCTCTCTTGCATCCATGCCGAGCCTAAACCTAAGTTATTGTACTAATAGACTTGTCGCCTAAATCTCTTGTAATTTATGTTGTCTGATCTTAAGGCTCTTTACGTCCAAAAAGGTAATATTCTCATTTATTCAACTGCCCATGTTCGTTATTAGGTGATAAGAAAATCTAAAAGTAATATGTAGACTTTTATAGTTCTATTCTCTTTTTTCTTCTTCTTCTTCTTTCTTTTTTTTTATATATTTTATAATCATTAATTTATTAATTCAAAAATCAATATGTACAAAATCAATGGACAAATTATATTATGGATCATGATCCTCAGTGTAATGTGAATCATGAATAAATATTCATTTTATATAATATACTCAATGTATTAAAGATTCATTATTTGATACTTTGTATATCAACTAATGAGCCTTTAGTGTGCAAATAATATACCTTTAATTTTAAAATAAAGTTTTAGAAAAATGTACTTCTAGTTTATTAAAAATGTAGCTCATGTCAATAGACCATCTTACAAGGTAGACCATTATCTATGATATAATGATTGAAGTCAATGCAATTGTTATACTGTGGACCATGGTCGTGGAAAATGTGCCGTGTCAATTAAAATAAATAAAAAAAATCTTTCTTTCGTTGTTAATGGCGTTTGTCTGTTCATAATTACCGAACTCTATATTCATAATTATAGAACTCTATGTTCATAATTATAGAATTCTATGTTCATAATTTATAGAACTCTATGTTCACAATTATTGAACTCTATATTCATAATTACAGAACTCTATGTTCATAATTTTAACTCTAGAAGTCTATGTTCATAATTATGAACTCTATATATGTTCATAATTATAGATCGAACTCTATGTTTATAATTTTTTAACTCTATATTCACAATTATTGAACTCTATATTCACAATTACATAACTCTATGTTCATAACTCTCTATATTCGGAAATTCTTGAACTCTATATAAACAACTGCAGAAATCTATATTCATAGTTATATTCACAATTTTTGAAGCCGCTGAATTTCTTTTGACAATTTCTTTTTTTCTAATTGGTGGAAGGGAAACAGTACCACTAACAACACTGTTACTCTTGAATTGCAGAAAGACGTCGTATTGAACCCGTGTCCACCTTATAAGGTAGACACTGACATAACAATTACACAATTTTGCCAACACTTAAATGAATTAAGCATAAACTCTTAATCTTAAAGTAACATATAAACCTAGTCTAACAAGAATGGGCCTTGCCCAAGCCTCAACCAGCACCCTAATAATTAAACCCGAGGCCACATGCCGACAACGGGCAATTTATATCCTACACCACGGTGCGCGTTGCATTGTGCGTCTAGATGCAAAACGACGTCGTTTTAATTTTTTTTTTTTTTTTTTTGAAATTTTCTGCCCAGTGATTGGCAGTTAATTTTTCTTTAAAAAAATCCATGTTAAAAAATGTACATAATGTTATATTAGAATACACATAATTGTATACATGAATATAAAAATATATAGCAAAATATACATACTCCTTTTTAAAAGATAATGCACATAATCTAATATAATACATAATAAACATAAACTTTTAACATAATACACATAAAGTCTTAACATAATACACAAAAAATTTCCTGATTCGGATGTACATAATTGTATAAAAAGAATGTACAGAATTGTATAAAAAATGTACATAATTGTATGAACAAAATATACATAATTGTGTAAACAAATATACATAATTGTATGAACAAATATACATATAATCACAACAACTTCCTACCGCGCTCCCAAAACGATGTCGTTTTGAGTGGCGCAACAGTGCTATACGCCGTGGTGTAGGGTATAACGATTGCCGAGAACGAGATAAACTAAGAATGCCCCCATTTTGACAAAAATTCGACATCATAATGATAGCCTAGGAGTTTGTCAATGACTAAACTAACCCAAAGGCTAAGCAAACAATAAGGATGCACACATGCCCGTAAATTAGAATTAATGGAGTATACCGCACGGACTTAGCTCAATGATTTAGTGGCAGTATTTGAAGTAAGTGACTTTGAACCTTGGTAGCGACAGTGTGAGAATATTTCAAAATAGACAGATTCTTTGTGCGCACTGACATTTGACCATGCTACTAACCCATTGAGTCCCCTATTGAGTCACCGTTGGAATAAGAATTAATGGAGTATGAATACAGATATCTAAACAACAACTCACAAAATAATGGCACACATGCCAACCAAAGATATAAAGGCAAAATAAGACAATGGTCTGTACCACCAATACGGCAATACCACTATGTATTATATTCTCAATTCAAGATGGTTTCACACCAATTAAATATATATGTACACATTTATTCTTTTTATTATTTTTATGGTACGTAAACACTTACAATCTGTCATAATGTTTGAAGTCTCATCTTTTCAAACTCAAAGTCATTGATTTGAATTTCCAATAATAATTAAATTGAAGATGCAAATTCAATTTGTTTCATTAATAATAATACAATATTAATAAAAAAGTATGGAAAATATGCTCCACAAGAATTTGTGAAGTGGTACTTAAGTTGGGAAGAGCTAATTTTGTGATGGAGTTAGGGTCTTGGCTGAGTACCGAGAAGGTCCGGAGAGAAAGCTATTCAGTGTGGTGCTCTCGTTGAGAGGTCGGAGTGCGGTGGGAAAGGGCTGCTAAAAAAACGAAAGTCCGGAGTGAAAGCTATTCAGTGCCGCCCTAGCGAGGGGGCGACCTAGAAAAGGGTTACTTGGTGCTTGATAAGGTTCGGAGTGAAACCATCCAAAGGGGTCGAGAAGAGTCCGGAGTGTGAGTCGTCTAGAGTACGTCGGCTTCTCAAGGGGTGGATAATGATACGATTCCACATCGGCTCCACAAGAGATATTGTGGGTGGTACTTAAGTTGGGGCCAAACCTCCACTCATGAGCTAGCTTTTGTGGAAGCTATTCAGTGCCGCCCTAGCGGAGGGGGACCTAGAAAAGGGTTACTTGGTGCTTGATAAGGTTCGGAGTGAAACCATCCAAAGGGGTCGAGAAAGTCCGGAGTGTGAGTCGTCTAGACTGATATGATTCCATCGCTCACAAGAGATATTGTGGAGTGGGTACTAAGTTAAACCACACTCATGATATGTGGTGGAGTTAGGGTCTTGACTTGAGTGCCGTATCAAATTAAAGCGTATGTTGACCACAAAGTTAATTTAGAAACGCATGAGATAAAATATAATGGGGTGTATCAATCATGTTTTTTGTAGATTTTAAAGACTTTAATTTTAAAATGATAAATTTTAATAAATTTTTATTGACTTTCACTGAGTCATTTAAAACATTTTAAAACTTTGTATAACTCTATAAAAGTCTATATAAAAAACATTCATAAATTTTTATCAATTGTTTTAATTTTAAGAAGTCTACAAAAGTCATTGAAATTCTAAATGAATATATCTTTACAAACTTTAATTAATGATTTTTGATTCTTTATCATTTGATTTTTTACAAAACATGTTATAATATATCAAAAACTCATCTTATTATATAGTTCTTCAACCACATCAACATTCTCAACATTATTATTTTTATCTATCCATAGTATAATGAGAGTTATATGCTAATTACTAATTATATAGTATTAATAAGCATAAAAAACTACTGTAAAGAAATTCATAACAATATTGAATACTAAAATTTATAGTAACATAATTGTTCAAATAAAATATTAAAAATATAATACTAGTTGCATAAATAAAAAAAATTATTATTAAAATTTTTTCAAGAAGACGGTAAAGTTTAGGAGAGAGAGAAAATTGATCGAATATGATATGAATAAAATATAAGATAATGAAAGAAAAATAATTTATTGAATTTAGGTATAAGGTTTATAAAGATTTAATATGATAAAAAAAAAAAAGATAGAGTTTAAATGGAGGGTTAAAACATTGATAGAAAGAAAATTTTGAAATTTGGGGTTGATGGTTAGATTTCAACTATTTATATATATTTGAAAATGGAAAGTGTACAAAAGTCCTAATAAATTAAACTCTATAAAAGTTCATAATTAACTTTTTGAATACGGCATGTCTTTAAAAGTCTTAATGGAATATCATTCGACTTTAAACACTTTTAAAATCTTGATTGAATACATCATGACTTTTAAAGACTCTCTAAAAGTTTGAATTTATGAATACTTCAAACTTTAAACTTCAAAAAAGTTCTTTAAAAGTCTATTAAAGTCAAGATCGAATACACCCACGAGTGGTCGGAACAAAACGACGAGCGTAGCAATTAGACAGGTCTGGAATTTCCGACCACTTAGTGGTCGGAAATTCCGGATCCAAAAATATTTGTTGTTCCAGATTTTCGACCACATGGTGTCGGAAACTTAACCAGTAATATTTTTTTATAAAAATTGCATTTTTTTTTTTTGCTAATTTCTTACAATTATCCACTGCTTTAACAATTTTAAATCTAGTAGTAATTTCATAACACTACAAATATTATACATTTCAATAACAATTTAGTTACATACATAATGTTTCAATCTTAACATCTACTTCAAAACTAACTTCCAATTCTAAAGTGCTACTTTACAAATCAAAATATTTCAGTACAAGTAGCATCACAAAAAAAGTTAGAATCTTGACCTATTGCTTTGCATTAGGAGAATGTGTTCCAATCCATTCAATCCAAGATCATCTGCCTAACATGCTATCGACTGGATAAAGTAGATTAGAAACACCGCTGATTTGAACCACAAAGTGTAGCAATTTGAGTTCCACCATACAAATATGTCCTTCAATTGCTTGTTATCTTCTTATAGTTGCTTAATTGTTTCCTCACAACCTTTTATTCTTTTGCCTTGCATTACGTTTGAGACATTTTTTTGCATAAATGTACCTATAATTCATTTCAATCAAATAATCAGCATAAATCTAACCTATAATTCATCTCTAGTACCTGGTTGGCTGCTCAAAGATAAATGTTTCAAATAAACTGATGTAGCTGCCCACCACTAGCTCTAGCAATAATCACTGAAACAAATGAACTAAACATAGAAGTGCAAAAATGCCACTAAATTTAGAAACAAATGAACTAAATCACCACCACTAGCTCTACTCAAATAATCAGCTGAAAACAAATGAACTAAATTTAGAAGTGCAAAAATGCCACTAAATTTAGAAATAAATGAACTAAGTTTTTGACAATATGTCCACTAGAAATAGCTTGAGGAGACAAGAGGCATAGACACAAACTAAAGAAGATGACTTGCTAACTATAAACAAATACCTTAAAGAATTGCTTCCGATTCTCAGATCTCCCCTAAATTTTTAAATGATGAGGAATGAGATGGAACTATAACTACCAAGCAAATAATTCCCTCATCTCTCTTTCTTACTACCTTGTTATCATCTAGCTCAAACAAGTCATTTTCATAAACAATCTCAAGCTGAATCCAATCTCACCTAAGATCTGAAAGAAAACATGATGCTGAAATTAACCACACATAAACTTTAACCTATGAATCAAAGAAAACCTATGGATAGTACTAATGACTCTGAGAAGGACAGCAAATGAAATATACAGTCCACCTTTGATGATGTTGGGAATAAATAGGGAGGACTTTACCATCTATGCTTGTTGAGAACTAACTTGAGTCCTGGGTAGAAAATAGCACTAATTAGTTTCTAAAATTCCTGACTATTACATCTCACATATGGTAAACTGTCATATGTTATACAAATTTAAAAAACAACAAGTGGGCATCTAAATATTTGTGTGAGCCACTACCAGCCACAAGAGCTGCTCTTGGGATCTCTAATCATTGTGCCCACCCTTATAATCCAACCGGAGTCCCATCATCTGAGAATACATTACTCGCAAACCGCCACAGTAATCCCCTGGGTTGCTCATTGTCGGCTTAACTGAAATTACATCTTCCCTCACAGACCTTATCTCTCATCAGAAGCAAAGAATTGTAAATGCCAAAGTCTCACCAAACATAACACTAATATTATATTTTCCGAACATCAGTTAAGGCTGCAAACATATATATATAGAATATATTATATATAATTCAAAAAGCTCTATGCTTTAGAGTCTGGTTACATGTGAGTTGTATCTTTTTCGTGATTAAGAAATAGCCACGCTCCTATAGGTTGGAAGAAGACATACTGCAATACTAAAAAGTAATATCAGAAATAATGGAGAGAAAGAATCTACCATGATGGCTCAGTCCTACATAGACCAATTCCTTGAGTCACCATATTTCTTGCTGTTAATCATCTTCTGGTGTGTCATGCATTTGCCATACTAAACCTATCACCCACCAGCATATAAATATATTAACGAAATCAAAGGGCGAAAACTAATTGATACAAAATAAAATAATAACATTACAGCACCTATAAATGCCTTGTTCATCAGCCCCAAGACATAAGAGTCTCAAATCAGCATCCATACAGGGGAGAGAGTGGTGTTACCAAGACACTTCATGGTAGATCCGTCAGTGAAAGCCACTCCTCCCTCCTTTAATACATTGCTCCAACCGAAGAACTCAGTAGCTAGTAGTGATAGATCAAGTCAATCCTTACAACATTCAAAGAGACAGATCTATTAGCAACTATAATGTACGAATATAAATGTTTCTACAATGATCAGAATGAAATAAAAAAGTCAAATTGGACAACACTGCACAGTAGACACTGAGCATACCACAGAAACACATTCCAATACCACAGCATTTCAAGACAAACTAATTTCAACCCAAGTAACCTAAAATGCAGATTAACAAAAACAAAGACATTAAAAAAAACAACGCATTTCAAACGCCTAACAATTTTTGATAGAAACAAAGGTGATTGCCGTAAAAGGCAGTCATGACCATGCGTAGAGACACTGTAGTAGCGTCCAGAGAATGGTTCGCTGATAAGAAACAACAGCAATAAGCAATTCAAAAAATGATGCCATGAAAAAACCTAGACCTAATAATATGCCTATAATGTTGCATTCTATGATAAAAAAATACGTAGTACAATCAAATGATTACAATACAGCTAGTAGGATGCATGAGAAAACTCAATAGAACTATGATTGGTATAGTCTAACAAGAATAAGCGTTTTATAAAGATTGGAGTAAGAAATTGATGTCATATTATTTACAGGAATGACACGGCCTTATTTTTCATAACAAGAATATGAGATTGTATCACAACTCTTTGCGTCGTGTTCAGTTAAAATTGACAAAAAAAAAAGGTTATGAGTGAAATAATTAATGTAAAAAGATAACATCATTAATCTTCATATCATTGAACCACAACAAAAAATAAAATAAAATTGGGTTGCTTGGTGGTCGTATTTCCGACCATCCTAGAATAGTGGTCGGAAAAATGTACAAAATTAAATTGCTGAAAATGTTTCCGACCATCATCTAAAGTGGTCGGAATTTCCGACCACTTTTGCTAAGAGGTCGGAATTTCCGACACACTTTCCGACAACTATAACCACCCGTCGCAAAAACAAAAAAATTCACTTTTTGCGACCAACTTTTTGGGTGGTCGAAATGAGGTCGGAAAAACGCTGATTTCTAGCAGTGACCCCTAAATTTCGATCTAATCCCAATTAGAAGTGTTAGGTTCTAAAATTTTCAATCAATCAAAAAGCAAATGTAATGCACGTAGTACGGAGTATTACATTTGTAGCAAGCTAAGGCCAAACAGGCAAACTCAGACGCCAATTAACAAGCTAAGCCTCAACTAATAATAAGCAACAGATTATATATATTACTTCTTCAATACACCAGGCCATCTGAAACCGCCTTAGAGGCAGCTGCCGGCCGGCATAATAAATCCGAAGAGTCCCTCCGGCGTTAGAGCAGAAGCTTGAGTCGGGTGTCTTTGTACGTCAGGTTTACATTGTGAAATTTATCCGATGTATGGTTCTGTCTTGCTGCACTCGAATTTTATTGCCACTTTTGTCCTGATCCCATGTATGTCCTCATACTTTATTCGCTTATCTTCCACGTCCGAGCCTTGAATATTGATGAATCAGAAAACATATATGTTTAATTAGGTTATGTTTTCGTTGTTTTTAAGGTTCTGAATTGAAGATGGTGGTGGAAGCTAAGTAGGATATATATAATGCATGATTGACTAGATGAAGACAGTTTTGATGGTTAGAAGTTAGAACAATAATTTGGTCGATAAGATCGGGTTTTGTACGTCAGACATAACTGCGCGTTGGAAAACAACATTTTAAAAAACCTATTCTTGGTTTTGTCCACGTTTAATTCTCAACCCATTTTGAGTGCCAGTAAAGTAGCGATTTTCACCGTCACATTTTGTGCTCCACCCTCTTGCTCTTCCTGAACTAGGCTCTGTTTGACAGAGTTTATAGCTTATTTTAAACTACTAATAAGCTATTTTTGGTAATGTTTTCAAAATAAGTTCGTAGCTAAAATAAGAGCTTATTTTAGAACGCTACGGCATTTCAAAATAAGCTAATAGATTCCTAACATTTTTCCATCTTCGTCGTTATTATTTTAAAAAAATGACACCATTACTCTTCCCAATTAAAATCATTTTATCTTTTCTCATTTATCAACTTTCACCGCAATTATTACTATTATTATTATTATTATTATTATTATTATTATTATTATTATTATTGTTGTTGTTGTTGTTGTTTTGTTGTTATTATTGTTACATTGTTACTATATTACTATTATTATTATTATATTATTACTATTATTATTATTATTACTACTAGTATTTGTCTCGTGCGCTGCACGGAAAATATGTTTATAAAAATATACCTATATGAGTTACTCATATATAAATTTTTTTATTTAATAATTATTATGTGTGAATTCTTATGATAAATTATGAACATAAATATATTTAATACAAATCTTAAACTATATTAAAAATTTAAGTACATAGTATTTAATATTACAAATTTTTAAGATCTTAATAAAACTACAATAGTAATTGAATACAATTTTAGAGTCACCCACGATCAAAATTTAGACATTTGAGATTGTCTAATCTAATGTACAACCAACAATTGGACCTTTAAAGACCACAAAACACAACCTTAGTTCGAACATTGTGATTTTTTATTCAAATACTATCGAAATAATGTGTAATCAATAGA
>VALG01003409.1:0-14717 GCA_009835305.1 Ipomoea purpurea | reverse complement strand
TGTTATTATTATGACTTAATCATAGAAATATTGATAAATTGTTAATGTCCACCTAAGCTCTCAACCAATACTTTCATTATGCCAATCTAGAGCAAAGAATATATATTTTTTTTTTCTACTATTTTTTATGTTCACCTACTTTGCAAGATGGTGTGGCTAACATACTCTGATCACACTACTCTCAAATAGATCGTGAAGTTTGACCGAAACTGCATTCGATTAATTATTTCTTTAGTTACACAAGCACATGACCTCATTCTTCCGGATTTCGTTCTACTTACGCAACATCACTCTCGTTCACCTTTCTGCCTCGGCTACAAGATGTTGCGTCGGACGGGAGTTATATGTCAGAGACTCGCCGAGTCGGCAATATAAGGTTGCCTATGTAATATTGGTCCGCTTTGTAGCTACTGATCTAGGATCTTTTAAGATGTTGTGTCCTGCATGTCCTGATTAACTTTCCATCGTTTTATTTCAGTTTGCTAATATAATCAATTTTCTTGAATGTCATCCTCGTGTTTTTTGTGAGACACTTAACCAAAAGGTTCTTCTTAAATGGCATGCGACTGGTTGCCTCTATGTAGGCTACCTTTCGCTCTAGCTCCAAACTGCCTTTGCTGCCGGGCACGTCTTGCTTTTCGTTTGGCACATGCAAGCCGGTCATCCACCATTCCAATCTTGCATTCTAAAGATTTTAGAGTTTTCTCTGTTATCTACTTTTAATTTGCAATGCAATTTCACCCAATGTTTATTGGTTCCGTGCTTTTTCATTGGGGAACGCCGTTGCTTTATCTCGGTTAAATACTAGGTTCAACTTTAGAATTAAAATATAGTCCTGATGACTTTAGCCCAGCGCAATTAATCGTCCGAACGCCTTTAAATATTATCATGTTGTTTGGATGATAGAATGTTTAACCGTCACATTGTATTATTATGGCTGCACAGTTGAATTCTATAGACATATTTGATGAAGTGTCGTCACTCATGCTTGAACGTTCCTGTTTCCTGCAAAATTCTTTCTTGTTCACGTGAATTAGGGGGGGGAAAGAAATATCAAAAAAGCTGGCTCTACCTAGCTTCTTGGGTATTTCGCCACAAGCAATCCGTGCATATACTGCATGAGCAAATGGGAGGTAGCGCAGACATCTCATGTTGTTAACGGTCTGCATTAAGGCTCAGGCAGCTGTCCATCTCGTTATGATTATGCATTTGCACGCCGGTACTAATAATAAAATGCCTACTCGTGTCTTATCTGTAATTCCTCTGCATTTTCTTTTGCACGGTCCCCTCCACTTATCCTATCTGCGAGTCTTGAGGTTTTATGTCCTAATTGCGCCCTATAATCGCAAACAAACTACAGTTCGGGCTCTTCTTGTTGTCTTCTTGGGTATCCTCCGTCCTTCGGGCTATCGTTTTTTAGTATACTAACACTAAAAAAGGTTTATCTGCCCATTCATCTTTGATAATATCTTACTACATGGGGGAATATCGGCCGTTACGGGTCCGGATGATTCGCGGGTCGAGACACACGGCGCATTCTCCCCTTGTACCTCAGTTATCATCGCAGGTTCTACACTGAGCCGAGCTTGGGTCCGTTGCACGTATGACCCGGTTAGTCGTTCAGACCGATCATAAAACACACTCCTTAATTCTTAAATAGTTTGAGATTGTCTGACTTCTAAATCCATTTCATTGACATTAATTTGGTGCATACTGGTTATTGTATGCGAACATGGACCACTCTCTTGGCCTTTGCACACGGTACACCGCCTCATCGTCACAAAGATTGACAATCACATTGCGAAGTACAGAATCAGGTCTAGCATGGACACCTTCAAGCGAACCACGAATTCTTATCCCCCGACCCGATGCTCATCCTTCCTCTAATACAGATGCCCTTCAAGTTCAATAATTCTAAAACTTGATCGTTTTTTTTTCTCCTTTCTTTTTTTTTTTCTTATTCTTTTGCAGTATTTTTTTTGCATTTTCGACTTATCTAACTTATAATAATCAGGTTCTATATTTATCTTTACTAATTTCTGATTCTTTCTATGTTTTTGTTTTTTATTTGTTATTAGTTTATTTAATATAATATAAAAATAAAATAATTATAAAAATTAAATTAAGATATAACTTTATATCTTTATCTATCTGTCACATCTTGTTTTTTTTTTTTTTTTTGTCTTCTTTTTTTTATTTGGTCTTTTTTTTTGTTCTTATATGTCTTTTTTTTCATTCGGCTTGATGCTAAGTTTAGCCTAACAGGTGGATAAAATTTGTTGCTATATACATCACACGTTGACATTAACTGAACAATATTGCCGAATTCAAGACAATGATACCATCAGAAAAACATAATCGATCCCATACCAATTTTTAATTCATTATTTAATATAGAATTAATAATATACAGATTATAAGTCATCTAAATATTCTAAAATAACAGATCATTCCTTTGTCCATCGCACACATGTGGAACCCCATAAAAGTTATAAATAACATATATCCGGATGAACATGAATCTTTTTGGAAGGCCCATTTAATTTCAATTTCCTAGCCACGTCAACCATTGATGCCTACGATCACACAACACAATTCATACGCTTTAGGTTTTTCTAATAGTTTTTTGTTTTTCTTTAATTACCAAAATTCACCGTTGATACCAGTCGTTTACGCACGTAAACATTGATTTTAAAAAATAATAATTAATTACATTATTAATGCAGTACATATGACCATCAACGCGGTGTAAAACGACATACAAAATGACAATTTATGACAAGTACTTCGAATAAGTTATCAATAAAAGAATCTATTGACATATTTCTAATATTTTAATTCTCGTTTGCTCAGAGGCCATGGTATAACATCCCCATGACGTCACTAAACCGAGTCTTAGTGCATGATTGAGAAAGCTATGTTTGACAATAGGCTACAGTGTAATACGAGTACCCGTACACTCGACATTTTTTTTTTTAACCTTTTTAAAGTTTATTTGTTAATTACTTTGTATAATTAAGGTCTATTGGTAATTTTTATTAAAATTGTTATTTCAGACAAATGATCATCACAAAAACTTTTAAGATCTATTTGGGACTCTTTTTTTTTTTTCTTTTTTTTTTTTTTTTATCCACTGCATGTAGGATTTGATATAATTCCAGCATAAAAATATTATTAACATGCAATAACATATTCATAATAAATTATTTTCATTATTTTATTATATTAATTCTACTTATTATTATTATATATTATTATTATAGTTTATTTTTTGTCATTTGAACAAAAATCATATTATTAATTAATACCATAATATTTTTCAGAGGATAGCTACAGTCAGTTATTATTATTATTCATTTTTTCATATTATTTTATTAGTATTTATTATGTATGTAATTAGGTTAATTGCAATCTAGTATTTTTCACCCGTCGCGATGCATGAAATGGATTTGTTATAATATATTAAGAATATTTGGATCCGATAAACGGATGAGTATAAATTATATCCATCAAATATTGATATAGTCAATTGAATAGGTTAGATCAATTATGTTTCAAAGGCCTACCCTGCTGAATTCCCGAGCATAATTCGTTAAATTAAGTCTAATGTGTAGAGTCCGCACCGGTGCTGAAACTTTGAAAAATTCTATATATCTGACTGTGTAGGATTTTATAAATTAGGAAAAATATGCTTGTTCTCATAGTAATCAAGCATTAATAGGAATAAATTGCTGACATCCGAATTCATCTGCACGGCAAGGCAGGCTGAGGAGGCTAGCTTTCTGTGCCTGATACTAGGGGTGCGGCCAACCTTGTCGCCATCGTTGAGAAAGAGTAGAGTAGGGCCAGTGCAGATGACCCGGTCAGCGCGTCCATTGGTTATTTCACTAGCTTACACTAGTTCGATGGCTTCAGAACTGAACTTTGCCTTCTTATGTTAGGGTGGCGTTCTAGGATTTTCTCTACTTCCTTTTTAAGATTGCAGTTGTTTGTGGGCTGTCTGGAATGAACGCGGTGTGATTCAGTTTCGTGACAATATATGACCGGATTCTTGTATCCTAACAGCGCTGAACACTTACTCAGCTTGAGCTCGCGAAGCCAGAGCAGGAAGTAAAAGATCAAGCTTCATCAAGCCTCGTTAACCCGAGACCACCCGAGCACATAACCGGGGGGGACCGCGGATGGAGTATTATCGATTGTATTTACACATTATTGGAAACCTCTTTGTAGAAGACATTTGTAGTAGCAACACAATTTTGTCCATCCTCGTGTTTAGAGCTAACACATTAAAGTCATCAGGATGGGTGACTCGGGAGAAAAGCACGTACAATTGCCTGTGATTAAAGACCGATTTTTTTTAGCAATAACCCAACGTGATGTAGTGTTAGTCCTGGCTTTTGTTGATTGTCATGACATATGCAAGTGTTGTGGGCACGAGAATCAACAATTGGTGGTTAGAATATTAGAATATTTTAGAATTAGTTTTATTATTTAATTAGGATGATTATCTTAAAATTATCTTAGATTGTAAATTTATTAGTTCATTCATGTGTCCCAGTAACTATTTTTGCTTCGACAATGTGGGACGTCCCTGTCATCTTGGGTACGTGATGCCGCGTAGCCGTAAGGAAGAGCCAAGAGAGTGTGCGATGCTTGCCGCCATAACATGAACAGGGGTGCACCAACCTTGTAATGTCAAGTGAATGAATTAGCGTATAACCAGCATCTCAAACATTTAAAATTACGAAAGTGTTCACTTCTGATGTGGTTTTCGAGTGCGGGATCTCTCCTCCTGTACAGCGAAAAGAGTGATGTACCGTAAATAGGGGTGTTCGGTGGTGATTTAGCAGGGATCGCGGCGGAGGTCCCGAGGCGGGCGCGCGGGGCGGGGGTGCGCGGGGTGCGTCGCGGGCGCGGCGGGGGGGCGGGGGGCGGGGCGGGGGGCGGGCGTGGGGGGGGTTAGCCAAGACAATCGGGTGGCCGAAAGAGGGGACTCGATATGAACGCTGGTGGCATGGTTACAACCCCTCTTCAATCTTCATCTTCAATGGACTGCAAGTCGGGCTTTTGAAAACAATCAAGCAATCCATACGATACTTCCGTTTAACTTCGGAAGCTAACTCCGTATCTCAAGTTCTGTGGATGATGCCCGTGTAATGACCTCTGTGCAATTTCCAGGCGGTACGGAAAGGAACTTAATAAGCGGCTCCTGGGCAGCTACTGTCTGTCGTTTCGCGAAAGGCACGGGAGGGGACTGTCCTGTAGGAAATCGCCGGGGCCCAAGGCGGGAATACTGTAGGGGTGGGGTCCCGAAGAACGTATTATTCCGCACGGGTACCCGGTAGGCTAGACGGACATCCGAAAGAGTGTTTGCCGTCATGTTGGGGTTCTACGATCCTCAGATTTGATATGTGTTGTTGTGGCGTGTCAGGTCAAGGTGATGTGTTGTGCAATGCCATAGTTATGTCTGATCTTGCTGCTATTCATGAAGCCAGTAGCAGCATGGGTTCGTTGGCGAATCAGTAGTGTTGCATCGGAATCTTCATTCAAAGGAAGCAGTGGTTATCGAAAAATTTTGGGAACGCGTCGTCCTAACTACTGGCAAAAACAAAGATGATTCCACTCGAAGCAACGTTAAAAACAATATCACAATGATTCCTCATATTTGAAGATAACGTTTTCCACACGAACATCTTATCTGTTCCACTGTAACCATACACAAAGAACAATCCACCTCCATTGGAATCAATCTCATTCATCACGGAGTTGTAAACATGCTTTGACTCGTCAATCAATTGTGTTACTAATGTTTCATGGTCTGTCTTCAACGATTCATGTCATAAGCCAACTCTTCGGCAGCAACATGATTTCACTCACACTCATGTTACTTTTGTTTGGAATTGACATTTCTGGAAAGTCTCTCACGCTCTTCCCCCCACAAAGATAACAACTTCTCCAACTCCACCAGAGCGAACTATTTCATATCTGAATCCGATAGCATCAACTCTTAAAAGGAAAAAAAGAAACTAAAACATAACAAATTAGTTTATTTATAAATAATGATAAGTAAATAACAAAGTCAAAAATAGATTGGAGCTCGATATAATTAGAGTATGCGTGACACATCGACGCTGAAACTGTGTATCCTCGGTAAGAAATTTCCAAACGACATTCAACATCACTTCTGGCCTACTGAGTGAACTTGAAGTGAGTAGCGTAGCAAACAACCTTCGAAAAGCATACGCGGATGCCCAGTAACTCAATTAGTAATGTTGTTAATGTACTCCTTGTCATCATCTAATAATTCATATTCATAACACGCATCCCTAAACGAATTGTGAATGAACCCCGCAATAGTGTGAATATCTCATGTCTAGAAGGTCCACGCACCAAATTTAAAAGGCATCTAAGATAGTATAATTCTCCACACCCTGCTGAAACATAGAACAATCGTCCTATGGAGAAGTCTTTTCTCCTCGGATGCCATTCACGCAAATTTTGTCTCCAAACAAACTTACTGGGGAACTCATCATAAGTGAGTGACCGAGCCTCTTCGTATTTTTTGTTCACCTCAAACCAAGCTTTAAACTGCCTTTGCTTAACCGTTTGGTTCTCCACAATCTCGTCGAGGGGCTGATATTCACCATAGACAACATTCTTCCGGTGCTCTAAGTGAAAATTTAACCTCTCCACATGTGGCGTCCAATAATGTATCATGTACACCAATAACCGTCACATGGCTTCGCATGTTGATATATAGCAACAATCGTAGTACATGTCAATCTCATCGAATACACCACTATTGAGAGCATTCGATGAGCTACTCATGAACTCTATTGTGACCCTATCATTTCCTGTTACGTATTTGAATAAATATTTAATAGACATGGACTGACTTCACCATTAACGTTAATATGGGCACGATATTTGAGGAGTAGATGTTTATTATGCGCGATGATGTAACGGTTATAATGTTAACGGTTAATGCACTTTGTATTAAAAGATCAAAAGTCCTTCAATTTAATGATACTTTCAACGATTTTGTTGATAGAGGACCAAAATTGGTCATGTCACAATAATACTAGGACCAAAAGGGGATGTTGTATAAAAAAGTGGACTAAAAATGGACTGTCACCTACAAATATAAGACTAAGAATAGAATTAACTCAATTAATTTTTTTTATTTTTTTTATTGCTAACTTTTTTACTAATTAGTATTTAGTATTATTCAGTTTTGTTCTTACATTTTTCCTTTTCTATTGTTTGGGCGGGAATTCAAGAAAGGGGGATTCATTTTTTTTTTTTTTTTAATAATATAGTATAGATTTGCAAAAAAAAAAAAAAATTGTTATCATGCCTTCTGATTTATAATGATTGACATGTAAAATTTTTCTCTTATATTTTATATTTTTATAACATTTACAATCTAATATAGTTACATGTATTGTATTACGAATGGAAATTTATCTATAGAATTGTATTACGAATAGGAAAGTGAGAAACAATATATTTATTGAAAGAATTGTATTACATATTTTACAATATATAATAGGAATTGTAACATTAGATTGTAGTTACGAATAGGAAAGTATAAAAATAATTGGCTATTATGAATTGTATTACACTATTTATTATTATATATTATACTATATATGATAGTATATTATACTATATTATATTATATATAGTATATATATATATTACTCCCTCTGTACCATTTTATTTGTACTTACTATTCATGGGGTCAAACTAACTCTTTATTCTTTGTTTTCATTTATTTAGTATTTTTATTATTTTTAAAAAATTATGACTTGTGGCGGTAGTCTGAATTTTTTGTTTAATATACTTTAGCTCTAGAAACTTTCTAAATGTATATAAATTTTGTATACTAATACTAAACTTTAATATTGTGAAAAATTGAATTAAAAATACTTCAGCTAGGGTTTCGCTTCCCTTTCCTGATGCAAGGCGGAAGGTTCTCCGTCGGATCTCCAGGTATCCTTCTTTTTTCTCTTCTCTACGGCGAGGGCCGGTAGTCTCGACGACATAAATTACGATGGAAGCAGCAGCAGAACCGAGGGTGATGTTAACGTGATGCGCGCAGCGTTGGCAGATGTTGCCCTAGAGAGGAAGATGATGTCTGTGCACCGGTGGAACCGGCTGACTAGTCCGAAGTGGTGGCCGGTCCGAGAATCATGGCGTTTAGTGGGTAGTTTATTGACAACGAAGATTATCAAGGAAAGTTATAGAGTGGGCCTCGGTTTGGCAACCGGTAAAGGGTGTCCAGGTAACAGAATTGCAACCTGGCCATATTCTTGTTGTTTTCTACCATGAAACGGACATGCAGCATGTCCTGGTTGGTGGCCCGTGTTCGTTTGAAGAATCACACACTGATTTGTAAGCAAGTTCGGGATGGGGTGATACCGGTCACGGTACCACTTGATACTGTTGATATGTGGGTTTAAGTCCATGAGCTCCCCCTGTGGTATACATCAGATACGATATTGGAGCAGGTTGGCAATTTCTTAGGGACCTTTGTCAAAATTGATGATTGGATTTGCGAATGCACCATGGAAAACCTTCTATCGTATAAGGGTTTCAATACCGGTCTTGAAACCGCTCAAACGCCGTATGAAGCTCTTGAAACGGGATAAAATGACATGTTGGTAAGCTTTAAGTATGAGAGGCTACATAACTTCTGCTTTTTCTATGGTATGATGGGACACCTGCATAGATATTGTTTGAAGGCTCGAGAAGCGGCCATTTCGATAGATAAATATCCCTATTCTGATGAGCTGTGGACCGGGCAACGGAGGGGACCACAGAAGGTGGGGGCACCGTGGTTGTTGGATAAGGATGGTATGCCAGTGCAAGTGGCGGCGACCGTGGCTATTGTACTGCCGGGGGACCGACTACCGCCCACTCGGCGGACTCGGATTCTGGCCGGCAGGGGCCCGAGCCGCTTGTGTTGGCTTCGCAAAGAGGTGGCGAGAAGGGGAGGAGGTTATGCGTATAGGTGAAGATGGGGAGGATGTTTCAATGACAGAAGTTGTCTCAAAAAACTTGTCCTTGGCGGGTACTGGTTCCCAGGCCCGCCCGTCATCATGAGTACCCTCAGCTGGAACTGTCGTGGCTTGGGCAATCTACGGACAGTTCGTGAAGTGAAGGACCTTGTGTCGCATAAGAAGCCCGATTTTGTATTTCTCATGGAAACTAAGGTAGGTCGAAATACATGCTGAACGTATTCGGGTTGATCTTGGTTTTGATGGTCTTTTTATGTTGATAGTGTTCGTCTGAAAGGTGGTCTAGCTTTGTTGTGGCGAAAGAATAATACAGCAAGACTTATTAGTTATTCTAAGAATTATATTGATATTGAAGTAACTATGTCTGGTTTTCCGAAGTGGCGAATGACGTGTTATTATGGCTACCCAGAGCGTAATCGGCGTGCAGAGACATGGGATTTATGTGAAATCACTTGCGCCACAGTCTACTCTCCCTTGGGTCATGGTGGGTGATTTTAATGATCTCCTTTTTCAGTATGAGAAGAGAGGGGTAATACGGCATCATAATAGTCTCCTTCGCGGGTTTGGGGAAACTATCGAGCAATGTGGGTTTATCTCAACTGCCTATGAGTGGATATCAGTTTACATGGGAAAAGAGAAAATGAACACCAGATTGGATTGAAGAGAGGTTAGACAAGGTTCTAGCATCAGATGAGTGGTGTGGTATTGTGCCTGAAGCAAGAGTCAGTAATCTGCTGACAAGAAAATCTGATCATTCTGTACTCTTTCTAGAGACTCGAAATCCATGTCGATGGAATAAGAGAAGTAGGAGATTTCGTTTCGAGATGGCCTGGTTACATGATGAGGGTTGTAGGGAGGTGGTAGAAAAGTCATGGGAAGAGAAAAGGTCGGAAGGGATTCAATAATGCATATCACATTGTGGAAATCATTTGATCCGATGGGGGTGGTGATCGTTATCATAAGTTTGGTGAGAAAATTCTACAGCTGCAAAAGGACCAATTATATCTCAGAGGGCATACGGATCCAGCCTCCCAAGCTGAATTCCAGCGTTTGGAGGAGGTTCTAAGTCACATGGAGACCCAGGAGGATACCTATTGGAGACAACGAGCTAAGCAGCACTGGCTTAAAGGTGCGGATGCGAATACAAAGTTCTACCACAGGTATGCCTCTCACCGTAAGAAAAAGAATACACTTTTTAAACTTATGAATGATAACGGGGAGTGGATGGAAGGGAGGGATATGAAGGATATTATTCTAGATTATTTGGGATGGAATTTTCAAGTCTAGTAATCCTGATAGTGGTAATGCTTTATTTGATAATGTAATGCCGCGGGTTACCCAAACCCAGAATAATTCCTTGCTTCGACCCTTTGAGATGAATGAAGTCAAGGATGTTATTTTTGCAATGTTCCCAGATAAAGCGCCTGGCCCTGATGGTATGAATCCTGGATTCTATCAACATTTCTGGGATGTAGTTGGGGAGGATATCTCAGAGTTTATAATTAAATGTCTAAATACCCGCTCCTCCCCTGCTGGTTTAAATGATACGAATGCGGTGCTCATACCCAAGAAAAATACCCCTGAAGTGGTCTCTGATCTTAGACCTATAGCCCTGAGTAATGTAATTTACAGGATAATGGCCAAGATGATTACCCATAGAATGAAGCCATTGATTACCCAGAGTGCTTTTATACCTGACAGATTGATCACATATAATATCCTCTTAGCAGCTGAAGTGGGACATTATTTGAATAGAAAACAATGTGGGATTGTTGGATGGGGTGCCCTCAAACTTGATATGGCCAAATCTTTTGACCGTATGGAATGATCCTTTCTCCATAAAATGTTGCTGGCTCTGGGTTTTGATGACAAGTGGGTGGAGTTAATTATGCTGTGTGTAACTACAGTATCATACAGTTTCCTGATTAATGGCTCTCGCAGTTCTCCGGTCACACCCACCCGAGGACTAAGGCAGGGGGACCCTTTATCCCCTTACTTGTTTATTATTTGTGCAGAAGGGCTTTCGTTATTGTTGCAGCAGGCACAGATGAATGGTCTAATACATGGGTGCAGAGTGGCCTGGGGTGCTCCTCCTATCTCTCATTTATTCTTTGCTGATGACAATTTACTGTTCTTCAAAGCAAATGTGCAGGAAGCCACTGCAATTAAAAATTGTTTATCCCTATATGAGGCCTCGTCGGGGCAGAAAGTCAATTATCATAAATCAAGTATATGTTACAGTAAGAATACGAGTTATGGGGACAGGGATACTGTGGCGCAGATTTTAGAAGTAACTCAAGCTCCCAACTTTGGGAAGTATCTTGGACTGCTCTCTTTTGTGGGAAGGAATAAAAAGGCAGCATTTGCTTATATTGAGGATAAAATCAGACAGAGGATTGGATCGTGGAATAAGAAGTTATTATCTCAGGCTGGTAAGGAGATTCTATTGAAAAGTGTAGCACAGGCTATGCCTACCTTTTCAATGGGTGTTTTTTTACTACCTTCAACTGTCTGCACGACCATTGAAAGGGTCATGAATCGCTACTGGTAGGGATCAGGAACTGACCGGGGGATTCATTGGAAAGCGTGGGATAGATTATGTATTCCGAAAAAATATGGGGGTTTGGGTTTCAAAGATTCGAGGGCTTTCAATTTGGCAATGTTAGGCAAACAGGCGTGGAGATTGCTTACTAACCCTGATTCGTTGGTATCTCGTATTTACAAGGCCAAATATTATCCTAAGGACACATTTTATGAGGCCAACTTGGGAAATAATCGTAGTTATTGCTGGCGTAGCATTATGGCAGCTAAGGATTTAATATGTAGTGGAATACGACGCCGAATTGGGAATGGAAAATCTACCTTAATTTGGGAACACCCTTGGCTTCAGGACGAACATGATCCTATGATTCAGACTGAGATGCCACCGCAGCTTGCTGGAGCCAAGGTTGAGGGATTGATTGACCAGGATACTAGTTCATGGGATCAACATATTCTTACTGATATTTTTCAACCAATTGATATACCTAGGATCCTCAAAATTCCAATTTCCCCAGATTATGATGATACGTGGTATTGGCACGGGGATCCAAATGGTTGTTATTCTATCAAGAATGGTTATAGATGCATTATTGGGGATTATGAAACTGGTGATAATGTGGCATTTGATAAGTGGACCACTCTATGGAAATTAAAAATCCTTCCCAAGTGGAAAACTTTCCTATGGAGAGCTATTAGTTATATCCTTCCCACTACCAATAATTTGCTTATAAAGAGAGTGGATGTTGATCCGATGTGTGTCATGTGTAGGATCATGGGTGAAGACACTATGCACTCATTGGTATTGTGTGACAATGCAAGCTCCATTTGGGCTCAATCCAACCTTCCACTCCCCAATATTATGACAAATATTTTCCATGAATGGTTTAGTGCAATCATAAATGTTCTAGACACTAATGGAATTATTTACGCAGCTGCAATCATGGTTGTAAAAATCCCGCCTAGGCACCGAGTAATCGGCACCTAGGCGTTAGGCGCCCAAAGGCCGTGGCGATTTCCGCCCCTAGGTTCCCGCCTAGGAGACCGGCCGCCTAGGCGCCCTCCTAGCGCTTAATTCAGCTGCCTAGCGCCTAACTCGTCCGATTACATCGAGTTAACTCGTCAATTTCTATCGAGTTGGTCGAGTTCCCGACCGACTCGACCTTGCTAATTTTTTTCATTTATATGACATATATACACTCGTAGACTAGTTTGATACTTTCAATCTTTGGATGATTGAAGTATTTTGGGTATTTCATTTGAGTTTTTTTTTTTTTAATATTCTTTTGATGTTATGACTTATGAATTGTCATTATGTCATTAATTTGGATGTGTTATTTGATTGAATGCTTGAAAATAGCCTCATTAAAATTGTCAAATTGCAAGTCTGCTACTGTTTTTTGGCGACTGCCTAGCGCCGCTTAGATTCCGCCTAGGCGCCGACTAGGCCGCTTAGGCCCTAGGTGCTGCCAGGGTGCCCGACTAGTGCCCAGCGCCCGCCTACTGCAACCATGGCTGCAATCTTATATCATCTTTCGAGAGCACGCAATGGAGCTGTGTGGGATGCCTGCCTACCACAACCGAAAAATGTCATTGCGGCGGGCACTGCCAAATGCATGCATGGTAAAGTATACACAGCCCAATTGCCGATCCACTACCATGATGCTGCAGCGCCACTGCCGGACCACCGAATTGCTGCTGCAATGACGCTGCCGGGACCGGTTTTCAACTGCAAACCCCGTGGCCATGCCACCAGCGCCCCACCTGGCCGAACAGCTGCCGAACACACGGCCGCACCACCCGAACCCCTAATCACGATAGTAAGGCCACGGAAATGCTATGTGGATGCCGGGTATCGACAAGGAACGAACCGGCTACGGTTGGGGCAGTCTTACTCGATGCCACCGATCATTTTATTTCGGCCTTCAGCGCGCCTATCCTGAGTTGTTTTTCCCACTTATGGTCGGAAGCTTCGCCATGTAAGGAGGCTCTATTCTGCTAAGGGCACGAGGTGAGCAATCTATACTTTTTTTACAGATTGTTAAACGTTACAGTGTTACCTATCTGCTCCAGACATCCATCCCGCTCATACATTGGTTATGTATTTTGATAGTTGCAGAAGTTATATGTCTGCGTTTAATTCTTGCTTTGTCATTTTTATTCCTAGATTAACAAAACTTATTAGCTCATACTTTAGCTACTTCAGCCTTTATGCTTTCTACGGCAATCTACTGGGACAATGTCCCACCTGACTCTATTTCAGTTGTATCTATGAATACAACTCATTGGTTGACCTTCAAAAAAAAAGTATCTAATATTTATAATATTTAAAATATTATAAAACTGATTCAAATTATTAGTATAGGATTATCTATATTATATATAAACTGTCCTATTCCACTTTACATTAATCAAATACTTTGGGTTTATATAATTATTAGGATAGAGATTATATTATATTGGTTGGAATTTAAAGTTTTATAATTATTTCACATGTTTAGTAGTGGTTATTTGCATAAGGTTTAATATATTAGAACACTATATTATAACAAATCAGAGAATGAACATTTTACATCCAATATGCAGAGAATGAACATTTTACATCCAATGAAGGTTCGCAATCATCGTTAACAAATCAAGTTCCACAACCGTCTAATCTGTACAAAATATTTGGTGTCTTTCATAATAAGCTTTGTACACCTTTGAGTGTTGTTACAAATGGTGAGCAAGTCTTGAGCTTTTTGGATTCAATTAATAAATGCTACCAGGGTTTTTTTTAGTCCATTTTTTCTGAACTAATATGATATAAATAATTATATTGTTTTATTTTGCCTACCCAGGGTCTACCACTAGAAGAACATTAATGTCTAACACCTTGGGTCAAACAAGCAATTACAGACAATCCTTTAAGCAATATTTCAAATTGTTAGTATTGTGAATATTAATATAAACAATTGTCCTAAACACTAAATCCGCAATTCTTCATTATTTATACTATAATAACTATATTTAATTGTGATGAAACTCTTATAGCTTATCGCGAAGAAGATATTGATTTAATGGATAATTCACCGCCGAAGAAGCGCCCTCTTCATACATTTGACTTGAATTTGACGCCAAGTAAAAGCGATGATGCCAATGGTGGTTGAAGAGAAT
>VALG01003399.1:7500-11896 GCA_009835305.1 Ipomoea purpurea | reverse complement strand
AAATTTTAATATTTTCACATATTTGAGTCTATAATATTGAATGAAACTGTGTTATCGAAATAAAAACTGTTATTTGTGTTGACTGAAACTGTAGTTAACAAAATGAAACTGAATAAACAGAGTTACTTTTTTGCGGAAGGGTGCGGAACGGCGTGAGACGAATACCGTTTATTTTCATTAAACAAAATGACGTTATTTTGATGCGCAGTACATAATCGATTATGCACCGCGGTGCACAATATAATTTGGCTCTATGATCTCTTTGGATGTTTGAATTTTTGCTCTCTTTGCTTTGTTGATCTTCTCTATTAAAAAAGACCTTTTCTTTATTCTTAATCGTTGCTAAAAAATGGATATTTAAATCCTTCTTGATAAAAGGAAGCTTGAGATCTTGAATCTTTTTTCTTTTCCTCTGAGATATTAAATCCTTCTTGATAAAAGGAAGCTGAATCTTGAATCTTTTTTTCTTTTCCTTTTTTTTTTTTTTGTGGAAAATCTTGATCTTTTTTTTTTTTTTTTTTTTTGGATAATCTTGAATTTTTTTCTTTTTCAAAAAAATCTTGAATCCTTTTTTTTTTTTTTTTTTTTTTTTGAAAAAGCTTGAATCTTTCTTGATAAACTGAACTTGTTCCTTTTTACATTACACTAGTATTTTCGCCCGTGTGAAAGCACGAAATGGATTTATTAAAATATTTTAAGAATATTTGGATCGAATATATAAGAGTAAAAGACATTTTTTGTCTTAGACTTATAGTGGCACAGACAATTTTAGTCTTTTTTTAAAAAAATCAGACAATTTGTGAACACTCCTTATTGTGACGATGAAAATTTTGGTCTCCGTCACTCTTTCCGTTAGTTGCACCGTTTTGAGTAGGGATATTTGGGTCTTTTCATCATACCTCCTCCTTGCAGCCATGGCACCAGAGGCAACCCACAACTTAAGGATCGCAAGCATGAGGAACCAAGAAATAAAGCCCCGGAGTTGCCAGGAACCATACCAGAACTGTTATGTAGTAGGCAATCCACCCGTCGTCGCTCACACCCCAGTAAGCATCCATGGTCACCGAAGGACGCGAGGATGAGGAAGATTGAAGAGGATGAGCTTGTGGCGGTCATGGGGCGTAGTGACCCCAACGACGTAGTAGCGGCGCACGAAGAGAGCAACCACCTCAACGAGCATGAAGATGAAGAGTGTGGGCGATGGAAAGCAGGTTGGCCAAAATGTCCAGTTTCGTGAACAAGGCAATCATCGCAGTGGATGCCATCATTGTAAGCGGTGGCGTTGTCCCAGTCTTGGCATTCATTGTGGCATTCACGTGGGAGAACCAGGGCGGAATCATGTGGGGTTTGCGCAATTGTGGTTAGATACCGCGCTTGCCCAACCGCACTCACCAGCAACACGAAGGTCATCCCTTTCAAAGCTCCAAAAGCAACCAAGTACTGAGCCCACGACCACCCAACACTCCTGAAAGCCATCGAAAACGAAAGCGTTTCATCAATGTTGTCATATTTCTGCATCAAAGCACGTACATGGTGATCGCCATCAAGCAGTAAATAGTGGTTGTAAATCACCATCGACTCCACCAACCCGATCGGAATATCTTTAGCTTGGGTTCTTCGTTTCCTCCGCCATGGTCGAAACCGCATCGAAACCCACATAAGCAAAAATAGCACAACTGCCGCCTTGAAAACCCCCCGGGACCAAACGGCGCAATGGGTGTATAGTTGCTGGCATCGGCTTTGATGATGCCACATACTATGATGAACAAAGTCACGATTATGTGGACGATACTGGCAACGTAGTTGAGGCGGGAATAGTTCCTTGTGCTGAGAATTGCAATGAAAACAGATGATTACGCAAACTCCAACGACAAATGGGGTCGAGCTTGTTATAGCCTTCTGCTAAACTGTGAGCTTTGATGAGAAAAAAGAATCGGGATGCTGGTTGCAGAGAGTGGCTAAGTAAGATGTCCAGGACCGAGCCACTGCTGCTCCGCCGATCACATATTCGAGAAGGATGTTTCAACGCGGCTATGCCACACAATCACCTAATTAAAGTTCACTAAGAAGGAGGTATGATGTGAAAGACCCAAATACCCCTACTCAAACGTGCACTAACGGAAAGAGTGACAGAGGACCAAAATTGTCCTTGTCACAATAAGAGTGTCCAAATTGTCTGATTTTTTAAAGAGGACTAAATTGTCCGTGCCACTATAAGTTTAGGACCAATAATCTTTTACTCAATATAATAATTATTAAATTATTACATCGAATATTATAATGCAATTGAAGAATTGAGTTGGATCGATTATATTATTTTTTTGATGTTATCATTGCTTGAATTCGATCAAATAATTGCTAATTAATAGTCAATGTGTAGATGTATGCATCCGTAGTCATGTGTATATATACGCATCCCGTGCTGAAACTTTAGAGATTTTAAATATCAATATTCAGTGAATTATAACTGGGGATCATATTTAATTCTGAGTAAATTATTAATATTCATTACTTTTTTCCAATTGGTCTAATTTATTTTTCATCTTTAAGCAAAATCTTCCTTACACATTCTATACATAATTACACATCTATATATATATACCCATTGTAATGAGGTTTCAAAATTTGGATAAAGATGTTTAAATTAGTTTTATATAATTAATTTAGTTAATATAACATATTGCAGAAATTCCATCTTTAATTTAACCTCTAAGTGTATTAATTCATATTGTTCAATTGTTCATTTTAATTTTTTAACTTTTTATTTTTTTTATTTATTTATTTTTAAAATATTCTAGTAATAATTTTATAAAAAATATTACCCGAGATTAATATTTTTCATTCCGGTAACCCTTTTTTTTTTTTTTTTTTTTTTTTTTTTTTTTTTTGACATATCGGCTTAAACTTTATAATTACCACCCAATATTATATTCTTAGTATAAAATAACATTTGTGTAAAATTATTAATTTCCCATCTCCCCATTAATATTCATTCACATTCGGCGTAACCTTATATTTCACGCTCTAGATTGAAACCTTTTCCATCCTTTAATTAAAAATTTTCTTTAAGCTAAATTTGTGCGTGTGCCGACAAAAAGGAGATCTGGGTATTCCGAGCGGTTTGTGCGCAATTATATTCCGCCAGCATTTATCACTATGTGTTCTAGAACGTTCGTAATCGTCCTGAGGCCGATAGGTGTGCGGTTGAAAAAAGACCTTCGTTAGATGATTATAGTTTTTTTATATATATTGGCTCAGATGGCATTTTCAACCTTCCTTCTTGCTCTCTTCCCCCACAGCACTTTGCATCGACGTTATCCGCAAAATACGAGAGGAATTAATACTTTCTGACGGAGTGATCATACATCATATATAAACAACGACACTTTGTTGATCTACATTATGCCGTGGCATAAAAGTAACATAACCGTGATGAATTCTTAATTAGCTATTCCTATATTATAATTCTCTTGTTTTTAAAAGTATGTGCCTGTAAGTTCCACCCAGTGGTCCAACCGATCTAGTAAGCTGTTCGTTAAAACTGATGCTTGAGCGCCGCTACGTATCTGCCCAAGTGCAACGGGCGTTGTCCTAGCGTCGGATGGGGGGCTGACCCACCTCGCAAGAGGTATGGTGTTGTATTGATCGAGGGATTCCACTCCCCGAGGGCTTCCTCCACCTCACCCGATGGCGTGACGGACTCGCAACCAATTGTGCGGCGAGATGGGCATTCGGGTGTTACCTTTCGGACTCGTATGAGTGTTCCCGCCGCTCATACGTATTTTTGGGGACCGGCACAGACCCATCGGAGTCGCAAGGCGGGGCGGCACACCACAGGACCGAGACGGACATGCAAGCAAACACGATTGGACCCGTTTGGCGGTAAATTACAACCGTGAATCTGCAACATACCGTAGTAGGCTTGTAAGGGACCGGCACAGTGTCCAATCGTCTAGTAAGCTGTTCGTTAACGAATTGTGGTGCGCCGCAGGGGCGGAGGGCGGGTGTCGCAATGAACCCGCCCAGCGTAGCGCTGTGTAACGTTCGTGTCGCCGGGCGTGGGGGGTGAAGACCTCGTTAGAAGGATAGTAGTATTTTATTGCTCGAGGCATTTCATTCCTCGTTGGCATCCCCACAGCACTTGCTCGACGGCGCAACGGACCTGACGGAGACGGACATGCAAAAAAACGACCGTGGCACAAGTCGGGCAAAAAACAACCGTGAATCTACAATATACCGTTAGTAGGCTTGTAAGTTCCGACCCAGTGTCCAACCGTCTAGTAAGCTGTTCGTTAACTGATGCTTGAGCGCGCGCTACGTATCTGCCCAAGTGCAACGGGCGTTGTCCTAGCGTCGGATGTGGGGGCTGACCCACCTCGCAAGGTATGGTGTTGTA
>VALG01003398.1:0-12493 GCA_009835305.1 Ipomoea purpurea | reverse complement strand
GAGTTGGTTAAGGAATATTGGATGGACTGAGAATCCAACAATAAACAGTGGATCCTAGTTTTAGAGACAAGTAAATGGCATCAGCCCAAGCTTCAATTTGATGTTCTCACTATATGGCTTAAATTGCTTTTTGATCTGGAGCTTTGTATTCTATTAAGTGCCTCTTAACTCATGAGGTGGCTTTATATGAACCTGAAAGATCCCTGCAGTAGACCAGTGGTAGATGGTTCAATAAGAGCGTGAGAAGGATTTTGTATATCTGAACACGCACGAGACCCGAACCGATTCGGGGTACAAAGCGGCGGCCTGCCGTTGCAAGATAGAAGAGAGTCAGACACCGCAGAAATAGATACAGCAGAACAAAGCTAAATTATCCCACTGCATTCCTCCATCCGACCACACATCTACTGTGCACCGCTAAATATGCACAGATTTTTAACAAAATCCCCCAAAAAATTTTTAATATTTTAATGACGGATTCAGAATGTCGCTAAACTGGACAAAGCTTTTTATTTTAAACACTCTGGCGACGGAATTTCAAATCCGTCGCCATATTACTGGGATTTTAAAATAAACAACGCGGATTTTTGTTTAACTCTAGCTACGGATATCGAAATCCGTAGCTATATTTGACAAATTAATTAATTAATTAATTAATGCTGAACATAATAAAACAAGCTGTCATAACCCTACGTATTTTGCGTTCCCCATTTGCGTATCTCAGTTGTCTCTCCTCCCCTAACGCCCACCCGTTGCGATTTTACTCTGACTGCTCACAGCCGAGCGTTGTCTCCCGCCGACTGCCGCTGCCTCATCTGCCGACCGCCGCTGCCTCATCTGCCGACCGCCGCTCCCTGACGCATCTCTGTAGTATGTATTTGTTTATAGTGGTAGAGTCCCGTGTTTCTTCTCGTTATTTGAGCTCTCTACACAGCCTGTCTTATATGTAAATGCCTTGGAGTCAAATATTGTTAGACTCATGCTTTAATAACAAGAGCGTTTTGTGAATTAGATAACCTTAATTAATGTTTCATAGCGTTGCTACTTATATGCTTTAACCAAATTAGGTCTTTAATTAATAGCTTCACAGCCATTGCATTTCTTCCACGAGTAATTGTGATTGGTAATTGGTTGGCACTGAATAAAACCAACCCAAAGATGCAAACATAGAAAAAGCTTAGCATAAAAGAGACATGATAGTCTAAAAATATTTTGTATGAGTGGTTCATCAGCTTTTGAATAAATCGATTGATTGGCGCTATTAATTTGACCATTTTCATGGTAGTAGGCATGCTAAACTTGACAGATTAACTTAGGTATCGTTTAAAAGGCTTCTATGCTAGGACGTAGGAGAGAAATCTTTGGTGCAGAAAGAACATGGAGCTTTGTTGCTGTTAATTGTACATATTCTCTTTTATTACGCTGATATACTCTTTATTTTGCTTGACATTCAATTACTTTATGTACTTTATAGTTTGTAGGATACTATGAAAGTTGTTGGAGCAAAGGTATTAGAGGATGAAGTAAATTGAACCTATGGCAATGACAATGAGGCCTTAAAATGCAGCTGAAAATGGAGTTGCCGGTAAAAGGTGCCTAATCTGGTTTGGATTTTCTAACATTTCCTTTTCTCCTATGTTTCTTTCCTTCATTCTCATCTCTGTAATTATTATACAGAATAGAAGATTGATTTGCTATTGTCTATTACAATCATGTTGGGGGAAAGAAGTGGACTTAATTAATGGACTTAATTAGTATATTTTTTTTTCCCAAAACTCAGGACTAAGACTAACTACTATAATAATTATAAACCACTTATTTTTCCAATCCCAATTTTAATAATTATAAGTTGAGTTGAATCTCAAGACTTAATTCAATATGATACATTTGAGTTCGCCTGCACCATTACAGATTCCCCAGAGTTCAAAAAGAAACTACAAAAAAAAAAAAGAGATCACCCGGCAAATAACATTCCATCCGACTCATGACGAAGCACGGTACCCAGTGAATTTGGTTCAGCTCAACTAAGAACTAAGGCACTGAAGTAAGGGGTTTCTATGGCACTATGCAACTTCCCGATGAAGTTTCAAAGCTCAAGCACCCGCAAACTCTACGCGTCAGCCACCCTCCAAAAAGCTGGCCAGGGGTTTATCCTGCGCATACCCGCCCCATTGCCTTATCCTACGCACCCGACCACCTCCCCAATCATAAAGCCCTAAAACAAAGCAGCAAATGTTTTCTCACTTTCTTCATGGTAATGAGAGTGAAAGAAGTGATAATATCAGACATCTCTCATTCCTCGTCCTCTAACATCAGGTTTCAAGCCTGCTTTACCTTTTAATTCTACCTCATTTTAGAAGACCAATAAGGAAGAAAGACAAGCTTGCGCCTTCCCAATTTAACGACCATTTTAAACAGAAAATTTAACGGAGGACCACCCTGGTTATTTTTTAAAACTTTGATGGAAACGTCCTCGTGGTCGTTTTAGGAAGTCGAATGAACCACAGCTGGTAATACCCAATATCGGGGACCATTGGAGGTATTAACTCTGTTTTAAAATGATTACATTGTTTAGCAACATCCAAATAGTATTATCTTTATTATTTTTTATATTTTAATTAAGTTTTTATTTTTATACACTAATAAAAGAGGGTAATAATGTATTTTAGCAAAATCAATATTGCATAAATAACCAAATAGTCAACATAGAGAATCTACGCGGAGAACGAAGATCTGAAAATAATAGCCGTCCTCCTCTTCGCTATTCTCGCGAGTACTAGGTTTCAATTTTTTTCGCGACTGTTTTCCGATAAGCGAGCTGTGTTTCTACGGCGTAACATCGCAGCAAATCCAACGACCAACATCGGCTGCTGATGACGTAGCCGTGCAGTGTGCCAATCTCACGCTTGCGGAGCGTCGATGACGAGGAGAAATTCTATCCCAGGTTCCGCATGTTTCACGTGATCACGATGATGAAAGACGAGTCCTTTTATTGCGTTGGGAAGGGCTTGTTACGTAAATCGACCCTACGCTTTGCATTACTTTGCTGGATACCATTGGGCCGGTGTTTGGCCAGGCCTGCGCATGGGGTAAATATGAGGGAAGCTGCAGCCCCGGCGTCTGTACTTTAATACGTTTCTAATCAATGAGGGGGCGCGCGATTCGGGATCGAATTCTCAGTGAGGGGCATGGATTACCGAGGTAGAAGAGTTTGTTAAATTATGAAAAAAAAGGTGCAGCCTGGAAGAGGACCAACCGAGTCTAATATACAATATAACCATGCTGGATGTTTTGGGTACAAATATACACGCCCGTTACGGTTGGCAATATATAGTATCGAGAGCGGTGAGAATATAAGATATTATTAGAGAGAGTACGGTTGGGAAAAATTTTGACGGTCATGATTATATAAAACCCAGGTTTCGTGTCTTCTTGTGGATGCTTTCTAAGCCACTTAAGAAACAATGAAATTGAAGCGGGATGCAGGTAACTGGTCTTTATCTGATTTCGCGATATGAGCGCGCCTTCCCCCCTAACTTATTGCTTTCTGTGCGGAGTTGATTGGGCAATGGGGTGGCAATGTCGGCTGGCTTTAGCAAGAATTAATCTAAGGTCGAGAAGAATTACGGAGTTTGGCTAAGAGCCAGGCTCACATGCGGGGAGCCGCGACTACAGATACGGGCTGCTGGATTTTCCGAGAAACAGCGGCCCGAAGGAGGGGTTGGAAGCTCTCCTGCTTTAATGTGTGGTTCGGAGGATCAATCATGAGAATAGAGAGGAGAGAGAGGAGGAGCAACAAACACACGAGGAGAAATAAGGTCGAGGTGTGGCAGTGTGCATTCCGAGCCTGCATGCAGATGGGTGTGGCGGGGTGTGGTGGTGGGGAGCCAACAAAGAGGAGAAGGCGGGAATATATAATATATTGGAGGAGGCCGACACTGTTGAAGGGGAGTGGGTATGGAGATGATAAGATCAAGCAGTTTCGGATTGGATTGGAGGCGGTCTGCGAGCGGCCGCACTGAGTCATGAGTCTGATGCTTGGAACTGGTCCGGGCTTGGCACCCAGACGGCAAGTTCGTGTGTTAGCGGATCATATCCGTTCTAAGAGGCCGAGTGTGGTTTTTCTCATTGAAACTTTTATGGATAAGCAGCGAATGGAGACAATACGGGTTCAGTTGGGCTATGATAGCGTGTTCACGGTAGAAGAGCTACGGGTCATAGTGGAGGATTAGCTCTACTTTGGTCTAACACGGGTGGATTTGGTTGTTAAAGGTTTATTCTTCTATTCATGTGGATACGGAGATAAGGTTGGATGTTGGTAATCCAAAATGGGTTTAACGGGGTTTTATGGGTACTCGGATCGGAGTCGTAGAGAGAGAATCCTGGCAGTGTGTTGTCGGCACTCTCTCTTCACTTTTGTCATTACCGTGGCTGGTTATGGGGGATTACAATGATATTCTGGACCAGTCTGAGAAGTATGGCAGCTAGGGCTTATCACTCCGGGTAGGGGACTGAGACAAGGTGATCCCCTATCCCCTTACTTGTTTCTTTTTGTTTACAGAGGGGTTGAGCGCATTGATCGAGAAGAGAATGTCTATGGGCCTTTTACATGGGCGGTTGTTGCCAGGGGAGCCCCGTCTATTTCACACTTGCTCTTCGCTGATGACTGCTTCCTTTTTCATCGTGCGAATATCGATGAAAGTGTGCAGATGAGGTATGTTTGGACACTTATGCTAAGGCTTCGGCCAATATATAATTACGATAAATCTGCGGCTTGTTTTAGTGCTAATGTGCCACAGAACATGAGGAATGAGGTGGTGGATGTTCTCGGTGTGGAGGAGGGGGAGACAAGTGGAAAATATTTGGGATTGCCTCCCACTAGTAGGTAAGAATAAGAAAGCTATTTTGGGGTTTCTGAAGGATCGAATCCTATCCCGGATTCGGTCTTGGAATTCCAGGTTCTTGTCCAGAGCAGGAAGGGAGGTTCTACTGAAGAATGTAATTCAGGCTATGCCAACATATGCAATGATGGTTTTCTTGTTACCCCATAGGGCTATGCCGAGAAATTCATAATATAATGAACCAGTATTGGTGGACAGGAAAAGTAGCGGGGATGGCCGTGGTATAAAGTGGCGGCACCTGGGAGGGTTTGTGTAGGCCGAAAGCAGTTGGTGGATGGGCTTCAGACGGTTACGTGAGATGAATAAAGCCCTTCTGGGAAAACAGGGCCTGGAGGCTGTTAACTAGACCTGCAAGTCTAGTTGCACGAGTGTATAAGACCAGGTACTACCCCTAGTTGTGATTTTTTTTATGCGCGAGAAGGGAATAACTGTCATAGCATCTGGAGGGGTATGAATGGTAGGTGAAGAGTTGTTTGAAAGAGGTAGTAGGCGGGTGGTTGGCAATGGGAAGATACTAAATGGCTCCGATCCGTGGTTGCATGTTGATGCTAACCCTTATGTGTGGAGACTGATCTACACCAGGCGATATATGATGCTCCGGTGTCTTCACTCATGGATTTGCAAGGTAATGGTTGGGATGTGGGTTTGTGTGAGGGATATTTTTGGTCTCGTGATGCTAAATTTGATTTTAAATATTCCACTCAGCATTTAGGAAGCTACGGGATCAGTGGTTTTGGTATTGGGATCAGAAGGGTGCTTTACACTGTTAAATCTTGTTACAGGCAGCTTACTATGGTGGCAAGGGATGATCGGCCATGGTCTACAATTTGGAATCTACACATTCCGCCGAAGGTGAAAAATTCTGTTGGCAGTTAGCATTATCTTATCTCCCTACCCGTGATATTTTGATGACTACAAATGTTGCTTGTGCGTTGAATTGCATATATGTGCAGACATGTTGAGGAGTCTGGCCTTCATTTGTTTGTTCATTGCCCGCTAGTAGTTCAGCTCTGGAGTAAGTTACGGATGCCACATATCAGTACTTTTCAAGGTAATAATCTTGCCGACTTTTTTTTTAGGGTGTAAATTTTTTGAATGCTAGTCTGTTGCCTAACTTTGTGATGGTGTTGTGGGGTCTGTGGTGTAGCCGGAATGATAAGTGTTTGGAAGGGTGTTGTTTTTTTATTTGAATATAGTGGTTCCGAGAGCTTTGTTGTTTCTAGATAATTGGAGGGCTGTGAATGAGGTGACAACCAGACAAGCTGCGCAGGAGGCTGTAACACGATGGACCAAACCTGCCAAGGGAGACTTGAAATTGAACACGGATGCGCGTTACGGTGGCTGATAATGTAATGGTTTTGGGTTGGGGTGCTACGTGATGACAATGGGAATTTCCTTGCAGCGAAGAATGTGGTGATGCCCGGGGTTTTTACGGTGAAGGAAGCGGAGGCCCTTTGAGTATCAGGGAGGCTTTGAGCTGGTTTAAAGCATACAGGAATGGGAATCGTGGATGTGGAGATGGACAGTCAGTTAGTTTGTCATGCAATTGGTTCACCACCATTTCGTTCGGCTTTGGATTTATATGTTGATGATATTAAAATTAGCATTAGAGAATAGGTGATGTTAAATTTTGTTCTATGTTAAGCGATATGTCGAATAGTGCTGCCCATGCTGATTGCTAGGGATGGCCTTTTCTGAGTCAAGTTGTGGGGAGTGGTATGATTCTCCACCATCTTTTCTGTAAACGTTATTCTTGGTGATTTAATGAATTAATCTCTCGTTTTCAAAAAATAAATCAATATTGCATATATTCCACATCAAATAAGATACATGCATACATACAAATTTTTAAAGTCATTTTTTGAGTTTCCAAACAGAGGCAAATACTTTCCTTTATTATTTTTGTTTGTTTTTTTTTTTAATACCTTTTTACCAAATTATACCTTAATAATTTCCCTTTTCCCAATTCTTTTTTTTTTTTGTTTGGTTCTAACATCATTATGTTAAATACAAACACATGCATACATGTGTGTGTGTTATTTTTAGATCATTTAACTTAATACAATTTTAAACAAAAGTGTATCTATTTTAAAATGATTCCATTTAAAAATTGAACTTTTTATTTAATTTTAAAAATAAAAAACTCCATTTTTAGAGGGTTTGTTAAGATAGTATATAACTATATATATATATATAGATATAAGTAGTATATATATAAGCGGTAGTATTATTTAGTATGATATATATTAGTATATCAAAAATCTATAAATGATTAATATGTCATGTTGATAATTTAAAAATTCAAAATACATTTGTTAGCGGGTAACCAATAATCGACGGTAGGAGGGTCGGTAGAGGGTGTCGGGACAGAGGGCGAGGGTGGACGACTTTCTGCAAGCACCCCATAATTTTTAGAAAGAGAAAATTGTGTATATTGTAACAATTCATGAACTAAGTCTACAATATAAGTATAATTAATGGGCTAAAGCTGTCATCTTTTATTTTTTAATGACAAGGGTAATACTTTTTCTATCTCATTTTATTTGTCATATTTACTATTCATTGATCAAACCAACTCTTTCTTCTTCTTATTTCTATTAGCATTTTCTTATAATTTTTAAATTCGAATTTTTTTGTTTAATAGTACTTTTAATGTGGTTTCTATACTAATTCCAAATTTAATATTATAAAAAATTAAATTGTAAATAACTTTAGTCAAGTCTGATTAACCGAATCTGATATATAAAATGGGACAGAGGGAGTAGTAATTAAAGGTAAGTTGGTGAATAAAATCGAGTAATTCTTTATATGAGTGAACTCCCATTAATGTTGCCTAATGAGGCTTTTTTATCAGACCTGCTTAGAAGTGATGTACTTACCCCTATTAGAAAATTCTACAACATTTATCCTCATGGAATTCGTTTCTTCTTTCATGGCATCATGCCACAAAGAAGAAACTTTGCAATTATTGCCTGTAGTTTAAAGGTACACTACATTATCCAACACTAGAAATTGTCGATCTCCACTATTGAGTATATCAGCTTAATATTCGCGCAATTTATGTCATGGAACAGGGTGCAGATACTATTATGAACTTTAGATCGAAATGACGAGATACATAATTCATACTCGTAAGGTATATATATCATAAATATATAATGGCTCTGTTTGGCAAACCTAGCTGAAAAGCTATAAGCTATGAGCTGAAAGCTGAAAAGCTATAAGTTCGGAGCGAAAAAACTGAAGAGCTGTTAAGCTAGTTGTTATGATTGAAAGTGTTTGTAAAATTAACTTTTTGATAAACTGATAAGTGTAAAAGACTAAAAATGACATCTTCATAAAATTTAAATTAGTTTGTTTACATATTAAATTTAACATTTTGCTTTAAAAAAATTTAACATTTTGAAATAAAACTATTAGCATACTCATGATCTAGCATCTCATAATGAAGTCAGCTAATATTGTTGCAAATATAATAATATAAAATAATACATAATAATTAATTATTATTATTATTATTGATTATATATTATTATTATTATTATTATTATTATTATTATTATATAAATATTTGCGGTGAAAGTTGCCGATAAATGAGAAGAGAAAAGATTTTAATTAGGAAGGGTATATTATTTTTTTTAGTAAGGATAAAAACGGAAAAAAAAAGTTAGAAGCTAGGAGCTTATTTTGAAACGCTCTACCTGAAGGTAGCATTCTAAAATAAGCTCTTATTTTAAGCTAGGAGCTTGATTTTGAGAACATTACAAAATACATACTTATAGCCTTATTAGTAGCTTAAAATAAGTTATAAGCTCTGCCAAACAGAGCCAAAATTAATGAAATTGATTGACTAAGTGATTACTTTGATTATTCGTGATTTACCTTTTTCAACAAATCTTTTTTATAGGAATTCTATGCGCTTAGATTTGGAAAATTTACAGAGTGATTGGTGGAAGGAATTAGAGCCGGAGAGGGGGAGTGGGGGGAATTGTAATTCCGTGAGAAAAAGAATAAGGTAGATGAAAATTAAAATAAGAATTCAAATTATATTGTTTGGTGAGTAGAAATAGGAATTTATAAGAATTGAAAAGAAAAGATTAAATGCCCTTGATAATAATAATCAAGGGTAATATTATCATTTAATTTATTTTTTTTTAAACTTTCTATCCACCACGGAATTGGGATTCTCTAATGAATTTCAATTTCACAAATAAAAGGAAGTTGCAATTCACTCAAAACTAAATAATGTAATTTTGTTTCGTAAAAAATTAGGCTGTAGATGAATACCAAACAGTTCCTTAATGTATAAACAATGAAAAAAAAAAATTATGAGAAAGAGAAAAAAGTATTGGAGATGGAAGACAGGAAAATGGAAGGTAGGCTACAAGTCACGTGGGTAAAGGGGGAGAAAAGGTAATGTGGAGGGAAGTAGACAAGTTAAAGAGTAATGATGATGTTTGTTTTACTAACACCATGTATGATCATTATCAATATTCCCCAATCTGGTGATTGAGTAAGAGAGATTCATCCATTCTTAACTAAAGATCAATGATTTGATCTTTAATTTTAAATTCAAATAATTTTAAATTTTTAAATCAGCTGTTTCACTTAATAAAAATGCTTACAATTCAAAAAAAAAATACATTAATTGCTGTATTCGAAAGTGAAAATCTCGAACTACACAAAAAAAAAAAAAAAATGTCAATATCTCCCATCGCAATATAGTGGCCGTGGCTGAATTTAAAGTCAGCACATGCAATGAATTTGAAAAATAATAGTAATGGCCGCTGCACTTATTAATGATTTCATCATATCATCAACTCTAAGTTCTAACCCTACCCCATTCCATCCCCTCATTTATTATCTACCTCCTGTCTTCCGAACTACTTCTTCTTTGGGCCCTTTTACCGTCATGTTATATATATAATAATGTTTAAACGTTTAAACAACATATATACAGTGTGCTTTTCCAATTTAAATTAACACTTTCTTCCTAATAAATTCGGTATAAGAGCAATTTTTCGCCTCTCTCTCTCTCAAAAAAAACAATTTCTTCTTAGTTTTTGTCAAATTATATATGGAGAGGAGATTAAAAAAAAAGATGAGAAAAAAAAAACAATTGTGTCATGGAAAAAAAAAATTGAATTTACACACAATTGGCGCGTGCAATTATCAGGGTTGTAAAAATCAGTATAGGCGCCCGCCTAGGCGCTAGGCGCCGCCAAAACTATGGGATTTCTCCCCTAGGCGGCCCGCCTAGCGCCTAACTCGACGATTTGGCCGCCTAGCGTCTAAGTTAGTCGAGTTAACTCGCCATTTTGGTTGAGTTAACCCGATTGGCTCGGTCTATTTATTATTATTATATTATTATATTATATATATATATTATATGTGGTGTGTGGTTTGGCGCGCGGCGCGCATGCATGCGCATACATATATACAATATGACATATATACACTTGTAGACTAGTTTGATACTTTGAATCTTTGGATGATTGAAGTATTTGAGTATTTTAATTTTTAATATGTTTTAATGTTTTTTTTTAAACCATTGTTTTGATGTGTGATGACTTATGAATTATCATTGGGATCATTTATTTTGGGATGCTGTTATTTGATTAAATGTGAAAACAACTTCATTGATAAATTGTCAAACTGCAGAGTCCTACCACTTTTTTTTAGCGCCGCTTAGATTCCGCCTATAGGCTCTAGGCGCTATCCGAGCGCGCGCACCAGCGCCTAGCGCCTACTGCAACCATGACAGGATTATATGATGGCCGACGCCTAATGCGTCACCAGGAGCTACGTTTTTTTTTTCCCCGATGGGGTCCAAGAGAGAAAAACTTGTTTTTTTTTTGCTTGAATCAACTCAATGTTGTTCTCCTTTGTTCTCGTTCTCATCATAAGTTATTGACCTACACAAAAAACTGACTCTGTGGTTGCTCGTTAAACGTAGCTACTCCACAAAATATTTTAAGGGTCCGGTTCCATGGCTGAATGTGATTTATAAAAATAATAATAATATTCCAACACATTTCTAAAAGGAACTATTAATACACAATTAATTTTTAAGGAAAAATATTTAATACAAATATATTCTTACTTTTCATATTTGCACATTTATCTTGAGTTTCATATCGCACATTTTCTTGTGTCTTATGTCTCGTGTTTCCTAGCTATTTTAGGACCAAAAACTTATGTGAAATTATCTCAGAGACATTTATCCGTGAAATGCGGTCGAGTCAAGATGAGATGTAATACTTATATTAATAAATAAAATAAATATTAAATTATGAATAAAATGCTTATTACTTATATGGAAAAGTTCAATACTTTTGAAAGAAAATGTAATACATTTGTGCTCAAAAGTATTACGTTTTTCATTGTAACAAACACTTTATTCCTAATTAGTATTACATTACTAGTATAAATATTACATTTAATTATATATTGATCCGACCCGACCCATCTCACAGATAAAGATCTGTGAAATGATCTCACACAAGTATGAGTGTGGACCCATTTTAGCGATATCTGATTGAGTAGGTCATCAACTCTTCAATTCTAAACTCTTATTTCTTTGCCGAAATTTTTTAATTATTAGGACATTTTATTACTTTAACCAGTCCAACTTCTCTTCCAAACCAGTCATGCTATACTCCTTGTAAAAATATGGAACAATTGCATCCGTAGATCTCATCAAATCAAAAACTCCAAATCAATACAAAAGAATGGTGACAAATTTGTAAATACTTTAGAAAATAAAGATTATTATTATTTAGTATTCAAAAATATATATTTAAAAAAAAAAAACCCTCCATGCGCATTAAAGAAGGAAAGAAAAGAAAAGAATCAACTCAATTACAACATTAGATAAAAAACGGGTAGACAAATGACATTGTTTCACAATTTTTTTACAAGACCCTTCCCTGTACTACACACACATGTATATAACTTATACCGCCAAATTATGCTGCGGATCGTTTTGACTAAAAATGCACGTCCCACTTAAAAGAAAAAATTCAGATTTGATTCTCGGTAATATCATTTTGTGTGTGCATAATTTGAATGAATATATCCACAATGATATGAACTAAATATCCACAATGAATGAACTTAATATCCACAGTGAATGAATAACTAAAATCCAGAATGAATGAACTAAATATCCAAATGAATGAACAAAAAATTCAGAATGAATGAACAATATAATATAATGTTATTGAGGGAATCAAAACTATTTTTTTTATAAATGAAACGCACATTTTTAGTCAAAACGACGTTATTTTGCAACCGTGTGCACCATGGTATACACGATTGCAGCATAACTATTGAACTTATTACTATGATAGGATCAAATTAAAGCCTATAGGTCTAGCGAGTAGTATAATTAGGCCCTCTAACGGAAAAAAAGTTTCGATAGGATAAAACCCATAAACCAACAAAATAGTGTAATTAGATAGCCAATCGTTATGCTGAGCATGGTGCATACGGATGCAAAAACGACATTCGTTTTGATGTCTAACTTTAAAAAAAAAATTGCATAAGTACACATCTATAATTTCATAATTACACATCCATAATTTCATAAC